>CAJQUW010011877.1:600000-874113 GCA_907163375.1 Prostheceraeus crozeri | reverse complement strand
AATCCATTCAGTAGCTGTTGATGAGCATTTCCATGGGATAATGAAGTGAGGATCTTGAAAAGTGAGTTGAAAGAGATTGATGTTCATCAGAAGAAAGTAAAGGAAAAATTCAACAATTCTGACCGACTATTCCCCTTTACATGTCGACGGAAGATTGTAATAATTACTTCAAAATCACAATATTTAATCAAAACTTCGTGGACGATGACTTGTTTAATGTAGCTGCCACAGAATTAGATTGTGTTACTGTTTCAGTTTACCAGAAGTGAACACTAATTCAAAATGATGGCACACGCTGGAACTTAGTAAGTAAACAAAAGGAATTCCTTATACCTTACAAAGATGGGAAATAGAGTCGTGCGTCGCTTGCGGATTGCTGTAAATTCCAGCAAAGTGCTTCGATTGCCACAAGTCCTTCAGATTCGAAGAATTCAGATCAATGCGCAAAAGTTTTCTCCATAATGTTGATCGCTCCGATCATTATCAAAGGAGATAGCAGGCGCAGGAAAATTAGTTCACCTGATGATTTCACCATCCTCTTCTCAGCATTCCTCATTGAATGCAAACTAGACAGCGTTGTGTGACCGAAGTTATATTACAACATGCACGTCACTGGCTGTTGTCCAAAAGCCGACTGACAGCTTATTGTGTGAGTGTGTGCCATTTCCAGTAGGAACTGAAACTGTCCTGATTTGTCCTGAAGTATGAAGTTTTGTCCTGAAAGTCCTTAAATATGACGTTTTTCTTACAGTTCAACTGAAAATATCATTATTTGCGAAAAATGTCTGAAGTTATGCTTAGAACGGTTGTCAGTTACTCATGAGATTTGAAATGAATTTACCGGTACACAGAACCAAATAAAATGTAGCTAGGCGCATTCATTTTAGGAGTGCATTGAGTCAAACGCCCCTGGCTTGCCAAGCTGTTAAAGGAACATGAATTCAAGCGATCAAGTTGATCTGAAATTGTTCCTATTATAGTAAGAATTTCAGACCAACTTGAGTTTTGTTTTTATGTTCTTTTAAGTAGGACCCATTTTTAGACCATAGAACTTGATGGTTTGAGCTGTCTTGACAGAATTTGAGATAGGCCTAATTTGATGTTTAACCAAGTTCTGAGATATGAAATCTCTGAAAAATTCTCATTTAAAAAAGATAAATGGAAATCGGAATTCGTCGCTTGGCATAAATCAAATAAGATACAACTACGAATAAACTGAAAAGCTGATCACGGAAAACGAATTCTAGGAAACTACTTAGCTTGACAGAATGGCTTGCGATCGACCACTGCAATAGGAGGGAGCCATAGGGATAATGATGCGTTAACTCTCGCATGGTAACGCAATACGGTCAACAACTTGTTGTCAAACGATAGGATGTCGCTGAGTGAGGAGTCTATGCTATCAGAAAGTTTGTCAAAGGTGCTATTCGCTTATTTGGTTCCGTGACTTCTTTACCTATCTCAAAGAAAATGATGCAATCAATTAACAGAGCCCGCTCAGAGTATGCTCGTCATCTCGAAGATGAAAAAGAGAGAAAGCGCTTTGAAGATGAAAAATTAAGAGAAGATGAATTAATACGATAAAGATTAGAGCAAATCAAAAAGGATTAAGCCCATTTACTGGAATAGTTGAAGGAACAAGAATCATATGAATATTGTCACGAAAGTGAAATGGTTTGTACAAAACAATTGATAGCCGAATCAATATCTAAACTTGACTCTGCATGGAAGTCATCCAATCTGACGAACTCTCGAGTTACGCAAGTTATGTTATCCTCTGGTAATGATGAGCTTAGTGAAACATGTGTGCAATTACAAAATATTTGTGAAACCTAAGAGCAACTCAAAAGCTAAATATTCAACATAGAAAACGAGCATCGTTCTTCCAAACAAATTAAAACTTTGTTCTAGTGCTGAATAACATGAACTTTTTGTCGTTAAAAAGAATATTGTTAAAAAGGATTGTTTATAATAAAAGGGTGGCAAAGGAGCAGCTGCTAGGGATGATGGAGGCTGCTGCGAAAAAATTTAGAAATTTAGAAAAGTAGCGTGGGAGGCCGAGAAAGATGAATGGCAGAAAACCACATATCAAACCCTTTCTGAAACTACATACGTACTATTTTAACTGAATAATGTCTTCATATTTGAGTAATTGAGGCATATTTCCATTTCAGGTTTTGTTATCGCCATATTGTGCAGCGTGGTGGAAATCGCTTATGTCTGTGATGCGTATATCTTTGTCTTTATCCTGATAAACGTCTTTTGCTCTTATCAGTTGAATAAAGAGATGGTGGGATGGATCTTACGTGACAGGAAGATCAATACATTTCAACTCGTAACGTATTCAGCTCTTACATTGGTAGTGAACTCGATCATTTTTTACTTGATATTTGATTTTCATTGGTTACGAGCATCAACGAACGAAAATTCGTCAGTGACTCATAAAGAAGAGAGAGAATTATGGCTCATGAGATCATGCAAGTTTGGATTCCGATGCTTGAAGTCTTCGCTGAAAGTTATTCAGTGTGCAGCTACTCATCTGAGTTCAATTTTCGTCATATTTTATTGGTGTGGTCACATCAGATCAGATATGCGTCTTATTTACTACTTGCCTTATTTGGCACAGATACCAAGTCTTTGTTTAGTGATTGGATTTTTTATTTGTCATATTCCTGCCATACTCCGTTTCTTGTGTTATGGTTTATTGAATGTCATTTATTGCATCAGTAATCACGGGCTTGAAGTTTTTATTACATTTCATTGGCAACGCTTGAGTATTCCCCTACTTCTGCGTCTGTTTTGGTTCACCAAATGTACAGCTTGTCTTCTTGGCTATTATTTTGTCAATACTTATCTTCGACCATCAATTCCTCAATCGGAACGTTTCGCAGAGCTCGTGAATGGAACTGCTTTCAGTAATACTACGAATTCTTGGCAATACATTTTTATAGCAATTCGAGAGGCTGTAATGGTAGAGGGCAGTGACAACTTGTTCTCTTTAGCGGGCCTTACCGCCATGGTATCGATTTCCGCCGAATACCTCGGAATTGTCATCGCTTGGATAATAGGACTGCGGGATCAAGATCCCGAAAGAGGTCATTTCGGATCAATATCAGCTATTTTGTTCTTTCTGTTAGCGTTGCAATCTGGTATTACCGCCTTGACGCCCGAACAGCGTGTCAACAGACTGTACAAAAACTTTTGGTTACTTATCGTCGGGTTCCTCCACTTTGCTGAGAACCTGGCCAACTCTATCCTCAAATACATTTCGGCTGGATTGGAGAAACGATGGATCGTTCATGTTCGTCCATTAGTGTCTTGTGTGTGCCTTACATTTATATCAGTAGTCTTTGTTATTTATCTGTGGCGAGAGAATTCGTGGGACCCATGGTTGTTGATGATCACGTCACTATGTTTCGAGGTAAGTTTGTTTTAACCTGCAATTTGAAACAAAGAGTTTTACTTAATCGCGCCTGTCAAATGAAATAGGGCCTGTTCTAAGAGGAACAATTCTCTTTATAGGCCTACATCTTAGGGTGATATCAACGGAAAGTAGTCATTTATAGGCCTATTAATCGACTGAAGCAGCCCATTTTTGTAGATGCAATTCAATGAGAGTTGTTTGAGGCAAACTTAATCGTGGGCTACTGTCCGCAGCAGGTTTTTTGAAAATGTCCTCTTTTTATACTGCAAATTTAAATCGATTCACTTTTATTAATTATTGCTAATTATTAATACAGCTAATTATCGATTGACTTTTATTAATTGTTATTTAATACTTTTTTTAGTTATTAGTTCTGGTATTTCCGCTCTCAAGTTTTCAATTTGTCAGGATCTGTAAATCAATTGCCACAAATCTTTGGGTACCATCAGAGGTATCGATCTGCATTTTCCATCTACCAGAAAATTCTCATTCAGATTGGATTTAAGAATTAGTGGCAGACTTGTTGAAATGACAATTAGTCATTTTATTGTTGGAGTCCTTTCTATTTTATAAGCTTGGGATCGAAGTCCTATCAAAATTTTGTGACTCCGAACATTGATTTCCGGATGTGACTTATGGTCTAGATAGCAGCACTAAAGTTATTTAGAAGGAAATGTTACTGTGTTCTACTTAAATCCGGGTTTTATGCGAGACAGATTGAACACGTCATTCACGCAAATGCATGTAAACTATCATAATCATGCCGTAATTATGACGGATTAATAAAATTAATCGATCAAGTTATAAATTACAAGGAATATCAAACTTTCAGCAGGATGTCAAGGAGATACTGAAAATGTGAGGCAGTGAGATATTGTAATTATGCAATTGCGTGCCAAAACTTTGGCTCACTGTCTGAGGGTTAGGTAAGCCGCAAAATCCTTAATACCCGGCTTAGTTTGTAAGTTTGTAGAAAGTAAAACCACGACCGGATTACAAAAAGGCATCTACTGCACCAGTTTTAGTACAAAATCACCACCCTACGAATCTCCATGGCTTGCCTGCATGTATTCTGATCACAAGATGTAGGATTGCTTAGTTATTTTGGCCGCACATCGGTGCGGAATTGCAGAAGGTGTAGGGTACCAGTCTACCCGCCTCGGAAGGTACCACTCACTGCAGATTGCTAGCCTTAACCTGGTGAGAGTTGCCAATGTGTGACGGCTGCTCCAATCCTAACTTACCAATATGGTTTCGTGCATTGAGTGGGCCGGGGGCGTGTTAATCAGAATATGATGGACTGATGTCATGAATATTTTATTGATTTATCATGATGCTTTGTACGAATAGAGAGTGATGAATCTGCTATCACATTAGATAGTGAATCATGCATGTCTGCCTTTCTTTAGCAATTCTTATCCGTCTTCATATCTGAAGTATAATAGACAGTGCACTTTATTTCTTTCCATCTGTCATTTAAGGTTGTTTGGTCTTCAGCATTGTGTCGAAGACAGTTTGTCTATCAAGGCACGGTACTGAGAGAATGCATGACATTCCGAACGAAGTGTGAGTCACTGAAATATATTAGGAGTGAGAAATGTGATGAGTATAATGTCATTAAAGAAATTCTATGAAATTTTGTCAACCTGACATGTGAATTGAATTATTAATGGGCAGCAGTTTAGCAAATTTACTTATGAAGAATTTTGTGGTGTTAAGACTAGGGTAATTTTTTATGACCTAAAAATCGAAAGAATGTGACCTAACAAAGCTTAAATTGTAATTTGGCAAGATTTGACAATCTTAAAATATAGCAAAAATTATGTTTCCAATTTCAGGCAAAAAGTTCAAAAGTTCAATTTAAGACAAATAAAGCGATACATTTCTAACTTTTAGGTATATCACAAGGTGGATGACTTCTTTTTCTCTGTGGTGCAACTGACTTTTCCGGAGAGCATGATCCCATTAAAGATGACCCTTAATGTTTTCGCTTCACAAGTAGTCACTCAGATATTGTAGAATATGCTCGAAGTTACAAGACGCTGTACACAAAACTAACAAGACACTAAATATCATGAAATCTAGAGGTTATTCTCAGCATGACTTGACGAGTTGCACAGAAAAGGCTCTCACAAGGCATAATGAATCGCTTTACAAATATGGTCTTTTCTCGGCTCGACAATTCCCTTCACTCTGTGAATTTCAATGAGGCACGCGACCAATAAACGACTCACATTTTCCTTAATGCCTTGCTGCATAGGAGAATAAATGACTAACAATATGGTATCTCTCGCCGCATGGTCAACTACGACTAACAATAACTTGTCGCCATCACATAGGGGCGGTGAAGAGTGAATGCAGAGCGGTTAGCGTGGCTTACGGGAGATGAGAGAGCTCCCATTGTTAAGTCTTGATGTATGAGGCGAAGTTTGTGTAAAGTCGGATTACATATTTATCACACAACGATTACATGTTTATGGGATTCGAGGATAAACAGGATCTGTTTACTTGTGGGAATCGAAAAGGCAAAGATTGATGCACAGGATTTGTTTACATGTGCGGATCGCAAAAAGCATACTGTATTTATTGATAGTATGAATTTAATGACAGGATGAGTTTACATGTGGGAAACACAACAATTGAATGATGTCTGATTTATCTTTGTGACATATCTTTCAAGACATATCATTACCTATTCAGTATTTTGTCAGCCACTATGTGTGGGACCCCACTCTTCTGGGCTTGAGTGTTCAGGTTAGTGGTCGAAACACAACTAGACGAGTACCTGCTGATGACTGACGGACTGCAATATTATGTTTTATATCCCTTAATCGGTAGCTGAAGTAGTGATCGATGTATTGTATTTCAAATGAAGAACAAAGAAGAAATGTGGGATTACATGAAGTATTATAGACGGATTAAGAAACTGGCGATAACAAATTCAAGTGAAGAAATAGTATTTTCCATGTGTAGTCTTAGGTATAGTGTGTTTAGTCTCATTGCTTTCGGTGTAGTAGAGTGTCATTGTAGTTCTATTGTTTGCCTCCATTATCCACTATTACCACTATCCACCATGTGAAGTTTCAGATATAGTGTAGCATTAGTTCACTTGTAATCGGTGTAGTAGCGTCATTGAATTTCCATGTTTTACCTCCACTTTTCCAATTTTTATCCATCGATATCCTGTTGTTTTTTATAAAATCCATTTTTAATTTCCTTAACCTATGGTGACCATTGTCCTATTGCATTTCCACTACCAGTATCTGTACGGTAAGGTATATTAGACGTCTGCTTTGAACATGTATGCGGCAGTGTTTGGAATCTATGGTATTAGTATATTAACAGCAAGAACGATTAGTGTTACAAATCTTAAGATTTCCATTTTTACCAGATATTGGGCCAAAGCTGATCAATTTTAATTCGTTGCCACGAGAAAGCTCAATTGAGTTCTTTTAAGAACTGATTAATCCAATGGTTACAGTAGCATTGCATCTGTACACTTGCGGATTGGAGAACGCCATCAGTCCTCATTAGGACTACTTCAATTAATAATTTGAATTAGTAAGCATTATATTCTATTACAAATGGCTGCTGGGATGATTTTCATCATCGTATGAGAATGACAGTATACCCATTTACATCTTGTTGTACAAAACAAAAATGTAATCTACTTCATTTGATGTTTGAAAAAGTCTGTCTTTGCATAGCATCTTCAACATGGAGACGAACGCTCTACCGAAGAAACGGTTGGCTGGCTAGGAAAGACAGACGATAGACGAACCAATCCTGGCGCCTCCGGTAACATTCATATCTGCAGACAATGCATGTATTGGAACTGTCCGCACACTGCATCGCGTTGCTGAGAAGACCAATATTGCGTCATTTTGCAAGCATCGGTCATTTTCTATCCCCTCTTACCGAAAACTCAAGCAGTCTAAAACTACAGAAAGATGACCAAAATATGACTGTGATCGGACACAAAATATGACAATATCACCTTACCCTAAAAATATCACAAAAATATGCTGTCATAAACAATTGACCTAGTTATGAGTTAACTAACTATACGGAATTCAAATTGCGATCTTAATGAGGTATGCAGGCTCAAAAAAGCAATGGATCCGGTTGGTGCACATTTATGACTGCGAGATTTTATGGATTATTTTTTCTTCAAGAGCTTAGATTTTTTCTCGCCATAGAGTTTGATCAAACCTAGCATTTTTTCAATTGAAAGTTAAGGAAGCCAACTAAAATGTTTGCATTTTCTGAAATATGAAAAAATTATTTTTAATCAAAATAAAGGTGATCAATCAATCAAAGTGACTCCTACCATGGTCTTAGCCTATTTTTGCTTTCATCTTATCTATGTTAATTTCCGATAGTCCAATGTCTCGATTTCAGCATGTATGCATAATTTTTTACTTAATCACTTTTCATAGTTATGTAATTTAAATGTCTATAACTTTCAGTGCAAGATTATTTAGAATTAGTTTGAAAATGATTCTCTCTTATGATTAGAGTCATCGAAAGCGCTTAAAATAATATTATTATGATTTCATTTTTATTTCCCCTTCTACAATTCAGTGGAAGAAAATGCTGTTTTAAGGTTTTCAATCAAAATGTAAAAAAATTAAAAGAAATCATAAACTTCGGTTGGGCGGATGAGGTTGGCCTTTGTTCTTGATTATAGCAATGTTACGACATTGAAAACGTAATTTTTTTTTTTACATTTTCAGTGAGTTTAGACGAGTATTGACATTGCTGTTGTTGAATGTAGACATCGCGATTAGCAATAGAAATGATATTTAAAACAAATTATATCAACGAATCAAGCCATAGATATACAGAGATACATGAAATGACTGTGGAATTTTTAGAGTGCAAATATATAGAATTGCGTACATTTGATAATTTGATCAAATGTAGACTATGCAAATTAGATATCACCTTTTGCAAATGAAATACTATTTTGAGATCAAATGTAGACATATGCAGTATGAAATGTGGAAGCATAGAAATGGATGTGATCAAATGTAGAGATATGCAGATCAAATGTAGCTGCTCATCAATAAATTGTACAGATTAATCATCAATCACTATAGAGACGATCATTTAGGATGATGATCACAGATTCGAGTATCATTCAAGGTACCTTTCATAATTATTTACCCGTCATACCATTTCATACGGCTTCTCTAATGTAACTCATGCATCGTGCTAACCAAGTCGAGAATTGAAAAGATAAAACAAATTGATGCAATTTGATGCAAACATTATTTAAGCTGAAATATGCATCAACTCGTCTGTTGCCATTTGTGGGCAATGGACCATGACATTAGAGGGTTGTGGAAGTAGGAGTAACAAGTCACGGGAATCAAGTCTTCGATGTCATTCAGTGGACGGCAGTGGAGATTATCGAAGACATGAAGAGCTCACAATGAAACAAATAAAGTCTGAGCTATGATTGCGCGAACCCCATCAATCTCCGGATTTGATTTTCACGCTTTTGACTGATGTGATGATCTATAATGGGGCTGAAATCGTCTTGAAAGCGACGAGGCAATGAGAGAAAGCGCTCCAGAATAGTTGCTCAAAATTGAAGCGATCCTCTCACTGTATTTGAAGAGATCTTGAAGGAGACTCAATGCTAGCCCTAGAATGAGCTGGAGCATTTTCAAAACTAAAATGAGTTTCGATACCGGAGAGAAGGTTAGACACAGGTGGTACAAGAACCCAGTTTGTGGCGACATCGCAGTGATGTTTGGCCCCTGCTTTCATCCACCACCCGAACAGCGAGCGTGTACGTACTTTCCCCGACGTGCATTTACTGCATATGTCTACATTTGATCTGAAAATAATATTTCATTTGCAAAAGGTGATATCTAATTTGCATATTCTACATTTGATCTGCATTTTTCTATATTAATGTCGGAAAACCTATATCTTTGGCATAGAAGTATTGTTTATCGGCGATATTTACAAGATAGATAGCTTGATATATTTGATGTTCGTTTGTTATAAAAGGAACGGCTTGGCGCTTCTTTAAATATCCCAAGACGATTCTTCATACAATTTAGACCGATATCTGACATACTGAATGCATTAGTTGATTCTGATGAAAAATATTCATTAGCGAGAGGAGACTTTATGGAATGTGGACACTTCTAAAGCGTTTGTTATTTAATGTTTTAATTTGTACATATCTTGGCTGAAAGGAAAAGCAATTTTGTATAGATGGACATTTTTCGTGATTTTCTGCAACGTGTTACTTTATCCAAGGATGCGCATCGGGAGAAGATTTTCGACTGACTCCGAATCTCGGATAGAACTCCCTACTCCGGGCGTAGCATTTTTTACGACTCAAACTCAACATTCCTTCCTAGCTATACGTGTCACAATTATCGAGGAATTATGTTTGCTCATGTGAAAGATACCTACTTACGATTATCTGCACCAAAGCATTGCTACAGTCTGCTCTTGAAGTTGTTGAATGTATATCTACTGAAACATTTTCTCACAAAATGCAATGTCTTGACTGATTAAAATAGTGCTTATTGCATCAGTTACACGTGCCATGTTAATAATAAGTTAGCAATTTCTCCCCATTGTGGCATGATTCTTAAGTTCATCCAAACCCATACATTTGATATCAAAATATTTATGAATCCCCATGGGAAATGATTTGTGCATAACTGCATAATAATGTACAGTTGTTAATGAAAAATAACTGAATAAGGATCGAATAACATCCAACATTAATTGTGCATACTTGTTTTATCAGTGATCATGAGTTCATTCTGTTTTTATTCGTTTAAATCCGCATGCTAGCGCTTTATCAAGAAATGGAGACGAAATTTCAGTTTTATGCATGCATGTAATTACTAACTTTTCCCTTTTTTATGAAACAGCAGTGTAATTAAGCAGAATTTTCCATGTAGGGCTAATGTAGAATTTATATATTTCAGTCCAATCTAATGAAAAATGAAATAAATCAGATCATCATGATAAAAACAGACAAAACTTGAGCATTTTTTCTCGAATGAACACGGCAATCCGGAGTCGCAGTTGATAACTTTTTATGCGATTGCAACTTTTAGCGTTGCATTTTTGACGACTCCGTATCCATGGTTACCCGCACGCTGTATGAAAAGTAAAATTTACACAAGAACAAAGCGAAGTCTAGCATGTAGACAGTCAACACGTCTAAAAGATAATCGATGAATAGACGCACCTTAAGAGCCCAACGTGCATCATATTTCATACATCGGTATGATGCGCTTTTGCTTCTGATTATTAACTGATGCTTTGATGAATCAATGAATGCATAATTCACTACATTCCTTGATTTTCTTTACCTTGCAGGTGATGGTGAAAGTGTTTTTCTCCGTATTGGAATACATTTTGATCATGATAGACAGCAGATTGACCCCGGAGGGATCGGTAGACTTTGAGAATACCATTTACTGGGTGAATTCCACCGGCCATGTCATCGAATTCATGTTTGGACTTTTCTTCTTCGCTAACGGTGTCTACATTTTCGCAACACTATCTGGCGGTGTTATCCGTGCTTGCATGCTCGTTCTTCACGCCTACTTTAACGTCTGGTCCGAGGCGTGTAACGGATGGTCGAAGCTTCGCCGTAGGAGACTTGCCAGCCGTTTGATTCACACTTTAGAGGATGCTGAACCGGACAGGTTGAAAGACTCCGAGTGCTGTCCTATTTGCTTCATGGAACTAGAACTACGTGGAAGAAGAGTAAAAGTGACTCCCTGCCAGCATCTTTATCACGATGTGTGTCTTCGAAAGTGGGTGCAAGTGAAAGAAAACTGTCCACTTTGTCATCACCATCTCGGAGATTGAGGGTCTTTCCTAACCATCCTTTTTATGGAAGATGCTGATATTTTCATATTTTTATGCAGTCGGTTAACATTTTTGATGGCGCATTTATGCGATACGAAAAGTTCTTGTCTTTTCGCATTGTTTTTAGTAGCAGAAAAAGAAAAGATGACTGATATTATGCTACGAGTACATATCGTTCGGCAACGGCAGTCGAATTGGAGGCTGTTTTGAAGGTATTAAAGTATTCACCATAGCTGTCGTGGGAGTCTGGATTTGTCCAGTTGGATATCTTTGTGGAGGAGTTGAAAGATGAGAGTGAATAAAAGAAATTATTTCATAATATCACGTGTTCAGTTTATTTCATGTATTCTTCACTGGTGGGAAATAATGGGAATGTTTGCCGCATTGTAAATCCCATACTTATGTGGTGTAGAATGTTTAAACATCATTTACATTTGCGTTTAGTCGCGCGTATTCTAGCTAGTTACTGCCCCTTGTGGAATCTTTCACGCTTATGAGCTTCATCAGGTCCAGATTGGAAAGTTTTTGATACAAATAAGAAGACAGGCTTATTTTTTCACCTTCTTTTTAGTCCACTGATGCAGCGACTGCGTTGCGAAGCCGTTACTAGAGGGAGGGCCGTATTCTTCTGTCTCATCCTCACCATGAACACCCTCCCGTATAAGGCTATCAACTAGGCAAAGTGGGAGAGAACTTTTTCTTTACAATCAACTAGACAAGCATAATATTTCGACCATCTGAAGCTGCCATTGCATTGTCAGAAATCTATGTTACTGACCAATTCCTGCATGAGATTCAAATTACAAAGCAAGAAAATCTGTAGTAGGCTGTAGAACGCATGCAATCTTAAATGAACAAATACTACGGCAAAGAAAATCAGGAAATGTCTTAAGACTCAATAAACAACGCAAATAGGAATTGTGACCTCTAGAATAAAGAAAATGAGAAGAAGGAAAATTACTGAAGAAATTTCGGTCTCATTGAGTCACTCTCTTCATTGAGTGAAGGCTTTTTGAGCCTTATTTGCAGTATTTCGTGCAGCAGGAGGTCGTATTGCTGTAGTATCGCTTCAAGATCTAAAATTGAGAAAGATTGATGTTATTATCCTCATGATATTGTTGTGCATGCTTCCCAATTGACGATGACTGTCTGCACTCCTCAACACTTTCTAATCAGTGTCTCCTTGTGTAGCCTGTATATTGAGGATAGTAAAATAAATCTGTCTCATTTTAAGATCTCAAAGCGATGCAACAGGAAATACGATCTCCTGCTGCACAAAATGCTTCAAACAAAGCCTTCACTCAATGGACAGAGTGACTCAATGAGACCGAGATTTCTTGAGTAATTTCCCTTCTCATTTTGTTTAGTCTATAGGTCACAATTTCTGTTTGCCTTGTTTATGTAACGGTTCGAGGTTGTCTATGCGATTCTCTGGGATATAGAGAGGGAAATTATTTGATGAATCCCGGGGGATATATCAAATAATTTCACGAGCTATGTCAGATAATCGCATAGCTATCGTCTATCCGTTATAAAGTATGCCAGATTATTAGGACCATAGATATCCGCGATAGAATCCCTCTCTATCAAGATTTTCCCTGGGAACACATTTTGTCACATATAGAAGGGATTCTGAAATACGATTCTACTACTATGTAATAATCTGGTATACTTTATTGAGTCTTGAGATATCTACTGTATCTACTATACTATCTAACGTACATGTAGTTTTGTTCATTTAGGAATGTATGCGCGCTATAGCCCATAGTTTTATGTTTTTGTAATTTGAATCTCATGCAGGAAATAGTGAATAAATAGATTTCAGACAATTGGCACTTCAGGTGGTCGAAATAGCAAGTTTGGTTTCTTATTTCTATCAAAAATTATTACAAGAAAATTATTTATCAAATTGGAAAGTGTTGCGGAAATTGCGAATTTGGTCCATAAATTGGCAATAAATGGGAATTGAGGTGCAACTGAGCACACAATAAGTGATATGGTCACGTAACCAAACTACAAAAGAATATATATGAACCTGGGTTGTATCTGCTTATTGTGTGTAAAACATAATTTTCACAGATCAAAATAATCGAGCACTGTAAATACTCATGTGTAGTGTCGATTGTCGTCCCACAATGTCATGTTTCACAAAACAACGCCATTTGTCTCAGTAGCTGAGATCGACTTAATAAATGGCTCCTTTCGATATTGGCAAGTCATCTGCGTCATTGCCGTCGCTTAATGTAGAAGCAAGTGGAATCAGCAAGTGTCGGATACTAATTATCGTGCCTTCTGGCAGCGCTTTTATCGTACATGTGTTTTAAATATGCGTCGAATTTTACATTATAGCGATGAAGATATATTACCTTTCAAATGACAGCCTAAATCGTCGGCGCATATTAGGTCTAATGAATATGCGAAAACCTGGAAATTCAATTTTAATGGAACTAAGTCAAAAGTACTGATATGCAACAGCCCTAAAGACGTTTGCTTTTATATCAACGACGATCAATTGGAAAATGTGAATTCACTAAAAATTCTGGGAGTCTTTCATAATATGAAGGGTGATTGGGAGCATCATGACAATAATATTGGCTTAAAGGCAAGGCAGGCGTACTAAACCTACGGAAAGCATGGTATGTTTAAAGGTGGCTTGCATCCATATGCTCAAAACATTGTCTATAAAATGGCTATTCAACCCATTCTTCTGTATGGTCTTCATACCTGCCCAGACCAAGAAGTGATACCGTAAGGAAACTTGATGGTCTATTCTGCAATCGCATATTAGGTCAGGGAAAATATGCTCACCACTACGTGACTCGAGAGGTCCTAGAAATTCATGATCCCATTGACTTGATTAAGAAAGCAGAATGCGGCTTGTATCGCCGCTTAATGTGTTCTTTGTCACCTATAGAAGATATTTGCAGATCGATGACGATGGACTTCTATACCAAAGGCATTTGCGCTGATGGTGGACTTACCAGTCGCATTCTAATCCATGATGTTGATTTAATCTTGCTGGTATACACACGTAAGAAAGTGGCACTGTGTAAGAACACGCCCACTTCTCGCTATTCGGGCCTAATAGATTCTAGTTGGCATTTGCTTCAACAATGTGAACCTAACTTTGACCTGAATGACTTAGTGTTAAAGTTGTGATTTCTAATCTATGTATTGTGCTTCCTATGCATTTCTTCTATGTTGAAGGCAATGTAATTACTACTACTACTACTCATCGACGATATTCCGTCGAAGTTGATGTTAAACGGTTTCAATTGAGTAAATGCTAAAATCTATGAAAGTAAATTAACATAGAAAATGTTAAATTTTTAATTACCTTGGGTAGATATAGACATATTCAACAATAAGCAGTAACACATACTATTTTAGAGTTTGATCTGTGACAGAAAGCGGCCTTTCTGAGTATTAAGATGGATCAAATTCATACAGGCCTGCACTACAGTTTATTGAATGGACGATGGACTCTGTAGTCACATGCTATATAGAATTGAGGTAATAAATTCATTCATAATTGTATATTTAAATCAAATGAAAATCAAGTTACACATGCAAGTTACAGTCACGGAAGCAAAGAAAAATAAAATATTTAATGCATACCGCGAAGACCAAAACTAATCAGAGTCATAAACACAAAGAATGAAGACTTTCGTACAGTTGTCCTGATTTGAGGCACAATAAGACGATCAGAATGGTCATTTTGACGAGGTAATGACTGGTGAAAGCAAAGTGATGATGGGTCTTGAGACTTTTCGAGCAGCGATGAGGCAATGTTATTTCGTCTATCCAACATTTCAAGACAGTATTTACCGCAATCTTTGCCACAGATGATACGGCGGGCACGTCTTTGAAGTCTCTCAATTTTTGCAGTCAGTGTCATGGGAAACAAACGAACAATGGAGCAAAATATTCCAGAAGAGCTCTAATCAAGCTCTTATGCTTATATGAAAGTTCCTTTTTATGTAGACAAGTTTTTAGCACCCTAAATGTCACGTTCTTTGTATGAAAATGCGTGCTATAATGTCAAAATGCTCACTTCATAAAGTAAGTATAAATAGACTCAAAACAGTAGATGTATACAGTGAAAGTTTTTATATCAAAATATTCAGTTTTTACGGAGATTACGGTCCTGTGGTCCAAAAATTAATTGACCAGTTTTTAAAAAATCTAAATCTTTGCAAATTTATATACTATCGACATGAAGTCCATTTTAAAAGTAGTATGAATTAAGTTGGATATCAAAGGGAATGAATATTTGCTAACAAGCATCTTAATTAAGCAGAAATTTTGGTGATGATCTTGGAAATTTCATGAACTGAATTAAAATGGAAGTCGCTGCAAGTCTTCAAGGAAAAGTTGAGAGCTTCTTGGCTGAGATGTCATGTTTTTAGTTCAATTTCAGCGGCATGATTTTATGACTCAGAAGGCGTCTTTTCTTGAATCTGAATAGTAATGTGGACTCAATAACATCTTTTAAAATTAATTATGATCAGCTTCCTCGATTATGATGTTTTGCACTTTCAGTGTCAGGTTTATATATGATCACTTTTAAGAAAATGCTCTTATTATGATAAACGGAGCATTTGCATGTAGTAATGGTAACCCATCGAATTGCTAATTTAACAAGCTATATTGCCTCTCCAAGTTGTTGCGACATGGCGGGTTTGTGGAATACTATTCATTATTCTGTATATTGCTATCATGATCAGCCAAATTCGTGTACATTTCTCAAAAAGTGTAAAAATTTGCATATCTCACAGGTGGTATTGGGTCTCGACCACAGAATTAGATTCATCTGCGCGCGCTTCGGTTTCCTAGAAAGGAAGTATCATATCTAGCCTTAATATCGAAATGGCACATCACAGAATTAGACAACTTGCTCCTCGAATGGATAATTCGTGTATCGCTTGCTATAGGAAATGGCAAACAATAAGCTGTCAGCAGAGGACACCAGAGCCAGTGAGAGATGCGTGCGTGGTGTGATATCACTTCGCACACATCAAAACACACATCGATGCCTGGCTTCGATTCAATGTATGCACTATACAGTGAGGAATGTCGAGGAGAGGATGTGAAATCATCAAGTGAACTGATTTTCATATGCCTGCTACTTTCTTTAATAATGATCGGAAGGTCCAACATTATGGAGAAAACTTGTGCGCAATGATCTGAAGTCTTCGAATCTGAAGGAATTTTGGCAATCGAAGCACTTTGCTGGAACTCACATTAATCCACAAGCGACGCACGACTTTTTTTCCTATCTCTGTAAGGTATTAGGAATTCCTTTTTGCCCACTTAATAGGTTCCTCAATGTGCCTTCAATTTCGTATTAATCACACTTCCAGCAAACCAAAGCAGATAAATGGTCTCGACTCATGTTCATTTAATGAAATCGAAACTGCTGATCATTGGATTGACACCATTCAAGAGCTTAGAGAGGTTTCCATTTACTCTCAACGAATGTGATAGTTTCGATGCTGTCAGATGTGTGGAATGGTGCAAGGTTTCCATGTCGGACCAATATCATAATACTCATTGATCGGAAGGATATCTGAACATGTCGGAACACACCACTGGTGTATTATTTAACATGAACAACAAACAGCTAATCGTTGATCAACGGCACATTTTGCGAACGATACGAGTTAATCAAATTCATTGTAGAGAACCTCAAATCGATATTAAAGTTCACCAAATAGTATTAGACTTGGGCTGAAACAGAGTATCCAATCAATTTTCGTAAATTGAGGGAAAATTCATCGGGCCTCTAATTTGGCAAATTCTTGCACACTACACGCTGTTGAAACCTTGAAGGACAGTGATTCTAAATTCCGAAGTTTTATGCGTGAAAAAGAAAGATTTTTTTAAATAAGCAATGGAAATCCTAATAATGAAATTGTTGCATAGTAAACGAGTTGCTCCTTCTCCTTAAAATAGAGGCTTTTCTGACCGCATTGCTCTCACTTTGCTGCGAAATGATGCTGCCACTTTTTATGAGCATTGAACAGTGTGATCATTGGTTTTCTGAACGATAATGTTTATCTCCTGAACCACTGGTTTATGAGATCGGTTGTGAGGAATGTGACAAGATCTATGTTGGGGAGATCAGGAATAGCCTACGCATTCAACGCCAGCATCATCAGGCCGCAGAAGTCAGCTTCAGCGGAACACACGACTTGAGAAGATCACTGATCAATTGACAAAATGCCAGAGTACTGGCGAAGCAGGGGATGGCATTGACGGACATTCTGTAACAGTGTTTCCATTCCGGCGGGAATTTATGAATATTGGGAGTTATTAGGAAATACATGTGCTGAGGAAGACAACACGCATTTATTTCAGTGATGCTACCTCGATCAGATTTTAATCGAGGTCGGCTCGAAGTAAGTTATTAATTGACTTGCGCAGGGCACGTGCATGAGAGGAAAGCAAAAATATTTGTGTTTATCATGTCATTAATCACTTTGTGTTAACACACTGAAAATCTGAATATAATCTATGATAGTTTGAATTAGTGAATCACTACATCATAATGTGCTTTGTGCTTATGTTTACGTGAAAACAAAGTATGCTTTATAATAACAATTACAGATAAAAATGATAATTGTTGACGGATACACCCAAAGCATTACTCAATACATGACATAAATCGTTAGAAAAACAATTTTCTTTTGTATATAAAAAGAGACAAAATTCATTGATATTATCTAATGGCTTGAGGCCTTACGCCCAATCTCAATAGGTGTTTACTTTGGACACAAAAATCTTGAATACAAATTAAATACTATAGAAACATAGAAATATACTTTCAGTCCCACCGCCAGGACGAGCTTCTGCATGGAACGAGACAGAAGATGAGACTTTCACAGAATTTTCTACACCCTATGGCTAATACTAAGATGTTCACCTTCCGAGTTCTATCGAGTTCTTTTGATCTACAAACAATATCAAAGAAAAAGACATGTTAATTTTTAGACATGAAGGTTTTCGACCAAAGTATCATTTGGTGTATTTAGTCCGACTAAGCGAGATCTATTAACTCTAGCTACATAATGTTAGGTATGATGTGTCTTCATGCATCACGTTCTATCAAGTGTTAGAAACAACTTCGATGTGCGATACTTTCAAGAATGTGGTTAGATGTTTGAGGTTTGAGCTAAAATTTACAAAATTTTATGTTTAACTTACTAAGATGCTTCCTGAATTCAAATAAGTTCAGTTTTTGTAGGTAAAGGTATATGGTTGCATGACTTCATGCCAAAAACCATTGCGCTAGAGTTAATAGATCTCGTATAGTCGGAGTAAACACACCAAACTGCTATTTTGGTCGGAAACTTGAATTTTCGTTCAATTAACTATGTGTTTTTTTTTCTTCTTGTCTATAGATGAAAGGAACTCGGAAGGCGCGCATTTTCGTAATAGTCATAGGATGCATAGAACATGCTGTGAAAGTCTCATCTTCGGTCTCGTTCCATGCAAAAACTCTGCCCGGCGGCGGGACTATAGATATATTTCTCTGCTTCCATAGTATTTGCTACCATCATTCAAATTTTCGTATGTTTTTCAAGATTCTTAAGTCCAGTGTCCGATAAGTAGGGGTAAAGGAGCAAATCAGTATGAAAAACAAGGGAACAAATAAAAAAATTATGAAATGGTAAAAATTTACTGTAATTATCTGACTACTGTTCATTCCGACCTAAACCTCGATTAAAGTCTGCCCTAATCGAGGTTTAGGTCGAGGTCAGACCATCGAGCTCTGCGAGGTCGAGGTTGCACCTCTGATTTATTTGATTTTCTGCGTCTGCGACAATGTTCAAGAATTTTTTCATCTCGACGGAAAAGCTAAATTAGATAAAAATGTAATAGTCCAAAGAAAGCTGACGTGAGATTTGCAACAAGATCTTCAGAACTGTATTGTTCTTTATAACGAGGGTTTAGAGTTTAATACGAAATTGTGCTGGCCAATCAACCGTTGTATGCTTCCCATCTTCTCACACCGCATTGTAAATGTGACGATATCTCCTTTGCAGATCTCAGCATGAGTTTCGGTTTTGGTCAGAATCCACCCACAACCACTGCTCCAAGTATTGCAGGTGGGTTTACCTTCGGCAGCAACGCAGCTCCTAAACAGCAAGGAAGTGGATTTGCCCCTGCTGCTACAGCTCCTACATTCGGCAGTCTAGGTAGTGGTGGAAATTCATCTTCTACGTCTTCAACCCTTAGCTTCGGGGCACCGTCCTCCACAGGGACTTTATTTTCAGGATTCGGAGCCCCAGCAGCATCAACCGCATCCACGACCGGTTTTACAGGATTCGGGACCGCTCCAGCCTCAACGGCGTCGACAACCAATACCTTCTCGGGATTCTCAGGATTCGGTGCTACTCCGGCAGCAACAACCACAGCTACAACGAGTGCCACTGCGCCATTTTCAGGTTTTGGAGCACCAGCAGCATCTACGGCGTCAACAGGTGCCCCTTTCTCAGGTTTTGGAACTACCACTTCTTCAGCCCCATCAAACCCATCTCCGTTTACTGGCTTCAGTGCACAAACAGCGGCGTCAACTGCATCCAATGCTCCGCTCACCGGTTTCGGAACGACAACGTCATCCACAGGAGCAAGTGGGCCTTTAGCAGGCTTTAGTACAAAAACTACCACTCCTGCTGGAGGAACTGGACCATTAACGGGTTTCGGTACCACTCCATCCACTGGACCGTTGACAGGCTTTGGTGCAGCTCCTGTATCTACCGGGGCTAGTGGTCCTCTAACGGGTTTTGGTAAACCTGCGCCAACTATGTCCGGAGGATCATCTGGGCCAATGTCTGGTTTTGGAGCAGCTTTGACAGCAAGTCAGCCTGCAGCCCCATTCGGAGCGTCCGCAGCAACCGGCTCTCCTGCGACTGGATTCGGTGGAACAACGACCACTACTGGTGGCAGTTCTGGTACCCCTCAGTTCGGAGCAGCTTCTACTGTAGGCGGCGCGTCTCAAGGAATGCCCTTCGCTGGATTCGGCACACCAACAGCAGCGAGTGCTGCACCAGGAACTCAATTCGCCGGTTTAAAAGCCGCAACTAAGGCAGCAACCACTACTGTGTCTGCACCGGCTTTTGGAACCGCTCCTTCGGTCGCAGTTTCTTCTGTGGCTCCTGCAACCGGGTTTGGTGCTACCCCAGCGGCAACTACAACTGCAATTACCGGATTTGGGGCCCCGTCGACAACACAGGCTTCAGCCGCTCCTACCGCCTTCACGGGTTTTGGGTCCATCGCATCCGCTTCCAAATCTCCTGCAACTCAAACTGTGGCGGCAGTGGCGCCGACAACTAACGTCTCTGTGGCATCAACAACGGCTGCTCTGCCGAATCTCCTCAGCGGGTTTGCAGCTCCGAAGTCGACACCAGCATCCACAGCCTCTGCGTCCACCGGTGGTGCGCCAATCCTTTCCAATTTGCTTGGCGGAGTCTCCACTGCACCGACCTCGGTACCAAGCACAACGCTAACAGCTGCGAGTAAGGCTCCAGCCATCAAACTGCCGGGATTGAGCGTTCCGAGTTCGATTCCTGCGTCATCTGCCCCCGCATTGTCAACCAGTGTTCCCACCACGACAGGTAAAGATTATTTGATCTTTTTCTGCAAATATTTTTTGTGAAATTCCACTTTCATAATTTGATTGTCTTTTGTATTATCTCTTATCTTCCTTCCGCTGACATTCATGACGAAGATTTTGATGTTTAATCAACGTATTGGGCGATATCTGAGTATAAAGAAGATTTTCCTGGTCGGTGATTTCAGATATTGAAGCCGATTCGAGAGATAGCCTCACTTAAGGGATTCACATGGTTCAGACATCAATTCACGCTGCTATATTTTGTTGCTCCCTTAGGACTTGGTTGTCAGATTTCCGGTGTTGTAAGATTCAATAATATTCAAAACATGAGCTTCAGAGGTCTATTTAAAACCATTCAAACAATGTTTGGTAATTACCTAATAATATGATTATTATCTCATTTCACTTCGTAAATTACACATCAAAATTTAACATAGCATCAAGTGAGTCGGTGTATTCTTTCATTTATGAGATGTAGACTACTAGAGTCAATAATGTCGATCAAACGAATCCCAGACAGCTATGATATGATATGCATTACAGTCTATCACTTCTATATGCATCAACAGTAACTTATCTAACTTCAGTACTTCATTTATTGCGGTGCTTGCGGCTTGCGAGTGAATTCACAGTGACGATTACTTCCTTATTCCTCAGTCTTCTACGGCAAAATGTTGATATTTATGACAAAGTGCATAGGCCCATCATTTATGTCAAATTTTGACAAAAACCAAGGCATGATGCCTCGATCTTAAAAGGACTATTACCTTAGATAGTTAGATAGTTATCTTCTTATGAAACGGTATTTCTAGTTGCCTATCTCTTTAAAGCGGATGGTACTCGTGGCATGTGTGATACCAGCAGTAATCTACGGCGCCGAAACTTGGACAATGACAAAGAAGACGGAACAGAGGATCAGAGCTGCACAAATGAAGATGGAGAGAAGAATTTTGACGATAACATTCATAGACAGGAAGACAAACGAATGGGTACGAAGAATGACAAAGGTCAGGGACTCACTACAAATGGGGAAGGGAAGAAAGTGGCAGTCGGCAGGACACACTGCCCGAATGAAAGACAGATGATGGACCCAAAGAAAAGGAAGACCGCCAAGAAAGTGGCATGAAGAAACTGTGCTGTTCTGCAACACAATTAACTGGCCACAATTAGCCGGAGACAGAAGGTGGTGGAAGTGCCATGCTTAGGCCTTCGCCCTGCAGTGGGCAGATATAGGCTGATGATGATGAGATTCATAGCTTCGATTGTGGTCGCGGCTGCTGCCATATCCTTACAAGAGGTCATACTTCAACTGTAGGGCGACTTTTATCAGTCCATGTTTTTCGGCCTGTCATTTCATTCATGAAAGTTTTACAGAGGAATCCTAGCTTGCTTCGATTTTCGCTCACTTCTGTGTCAAGCTGTTGACGGACGTAAAAGTTATTACATTAGTATCCAGGGTATTACCTTGGAATGGAGCATTTTGTTTTTGGTGGTCCGGGTATTCCATGATATTTTAAGACAGGTTTATGCAGGAACATGGGTAAGAAACGCAAGGATATTTGAATGTCTAGAGTTTCAGACTTTTTAGTGGTCATGGACACCTCACGACATGAATGATGTAAAGCATTGTAAAGAAAGCAGACTCACTTATTGGGTGAATTCTGTTATTTAAGCATCCAAGGTCTTCACGGTAAAATAAAAGTTCATGGAGATCGGTCTTGACAGTACTGTCAAGCATGCTTTTAGCAAAAAGCTTACATAAGCTGTCAAACATTCTAAGAATTAGTGCAAGCACTTAGTATTTGCCGCTTGACTGGGAGGTGGACGAAGATGTTATTGAGGATCCCATTCTCTTTTCGTGTACAATACATGACGTATGCTAATACGCACATGTCATAATGCATGAAGTGGTTGAAATGAATCTCTGTCATCAGAACTTGTATGAGTGTTACAGAAAGAAAATGTAACAAATTGTCAATTTCACCCGAAACATTCAGACGACAGGCACCACACTACACAGAAGTTAGATCTATTTACGTATCAAAATATGCACCTGTTCGGAGAGACATGCAAAGCTCTCCCGTTTATCTGCAGGACTTTATATGCAAAAGGACTGCTTCCTGACTTTTCTCCTATCCGGAATAAATTGCATAAATTCATTTAGCAATGAATGGAATGAACTGAGCATAATTTAAGTTGATGTGCAACGGATGTGCGGCTGGTAGGACTCGAACCTCCGACCCCATGTCATCTAAACTCGTCGGTCTTGCCATCTGAGTCTCTGAGATACAACTGCTGACATGAGACTGAAGTCAGATGACAGCATCAAGTCTTGCCGCCACACATCAGTTGTCATAGCAATTATAATCATTGAATAAATAGTCAATCACAACTGTGACTGTCGATATTTCGACCAGTAGCGGGGAGTCGATGTCCACCAAGCATGTGAAGACACATCGCAAATGCAATTGACAATTAATGAAATGGGATAAACGCCATCGCACAGAGTTGTGTCTTTTCAGTGCATAACTTGCCGTATTTCCTCTAATAAACAGCGCACCTGTGAAGTCAAGAAAATGAGGAAATAATGAGTTTTACTGTTGTACAAACATCACTAAATTAAGTTTAAAAAGAACAAAGATATAATCAAATGTCACTAGAATCCCTAAAGATATTGCGCAGTAGTGCAGTCTATATTATGATGAAAGACATTACATAATAAGTGTCGCACTCTCCATGTGATTTCACATTGTCATCAACATGTGCGCTGCCGTCGGAAACTCGCCCTCAACACGACACGAAATTCTAAGCCAAAACATGAAATTCAGACCTCCTACATCTAACACGAAATTTGTCTGATGAGCAACTCATTTAAAATATATTATTTAATGGAAGCAATAGTTCACTGGTGGTATTTTGAATCAGGTAAAGAGTTCAGTAGATGTAGGCTAGTAGAGTCAATAATGTCACTCAAACGAATGCCAGAGAACTGATCCTAGCTACTTGATATGATATGGATTTGGGAATGCATTACAGCCAATCACTTCTATATGCATTAGCAGTAACTTACATAACGAACAGTAATTCATAATCCGTTGCTTGCGACTTATGAGTTTTTTAGGAAGCAGACTAGGAAAGGCCACAGCCTATACCCAAAGCGACTAGCTGTGAGGAAGTGTGGGAACTTTAACTACAGATAACTTGTTGGATTAAGAGACAGATAACAAATTGAACTCTCTCATATGACTATAACAAGCAATATCTCTCAATCATAGAAAAGGATTTACTAAATCAACTACAAACATACACAACAAACGAAGTAAACTGCGAAAGGACAAAGACCAGATGCAACTGTTAACAAGATGAAATACAGATAACAAGTAAGAGTTAAAGTACATACAGTAAAACTTTAAGCGTTTGACTGCCTGTTGATCGTCTGTTTGAACTTGTACAAGTCATACAATGCTGGAAGGCAAGTTGACGGAAGTGCATTCCAAAGTCGAACAGTGCGCATGAAGAAAGACTGTTTGCCGATAGCAGTTCTACAAGTAGGCACAAGAACAGAGTAGAGATGTGATGATGTAGTCTGCCTGGAGACTCTGTTTGCAGTCAACGTGAGCGGAGGAGGAACACCTCCCGATAGTTCTGAGGAGCAAGGTCCAAAAAATTGGCGGCAGAAAAGAAAAAAGCTGGCAACTGTTCGATGATGAGACTATGGTTGGAGGTGAGAGGTTAGCTTGACATCACTAATAAGCCGAATAGCCCTCGCCTGAACTTTATCGAGGATTTTTAAACTTAACAGGGGCACCACCCCAGATATGAGAGCAATACTCCAGCAGAGGTGGTCTGACTTGAGCTTTGCACAGAGGCAACAGATCTCTGAAAGAGAAGAATCCTGTGGCACGAAAAAGATAACCAAGTTTTTGAGAAGTTTTTTTAGCAATAGCGTTAATGTGGTCATTCCACGCGAGATGCGATGAGATACAGAGACCATGAATCGATACAGAGGAGCTATTTACTAAGGCATTATAGCCCATAGTAACAGAAGGGAACTCCTGAGATTTCTTAGTGAAAATTGAGAGATGTTGCTTTTTAGATAGGTTGAAATCGACAAGTTTGTCAGAGCCACATTGCAAAATTCTATCGATGTCTTTCGAAAAACGTTCGCACATATCCCGACGACTTTGAGAGAAGCTCGTTCTGCCTGATTTCGAAAGAATGAGGACCAATGAATTGTGGTATCATCAGGGTAAGAGTACATCCGGGAAGAAAGATTGGACAACACGTCGTTAATGAAAATTAAAAAGAGTTGGGCTTAGGACACATCATTGTGGAACATCAGCATTAACTCTGTGACAGTCAGAAGTAACGCAATCGACACGTACAGCTAACATACGATCGGAAAGAAAACTTGAAACCCAGGGCACAATCTCACCATTAAACCGAAATTAGGATGTATAGATATCAGCTTATCGTGCCAAACACGATCAAAAGCCTTTGAAATATCCAGAGCAATAATTCTTGATTCAGCAAAAGCTTCGAAATCGTGAACCCAAACGTGATTAACGGAACCAAGTAAGTCACCTGTGGAACGAGCTTTGCGAAAACAGTATTGATGGTCACTCAGATTTCTGGTTTCAATGTGCCTCAGTATGTGAGCATTCACGAGACATTCAAAAACTTTAGAAGTGATGGAAGTTATCGGCATGGGACGATACTTATTAACAGAAGTACAGTCACCACGCTTGTGAGTAAGAACAATATGAGAAGGTTTCCAAACAGATAGGAAAACGCCCGTGATAATTGATAAAGAGAACAACTTCTGTAAGACGGGTGCCAATTCTGGACCACATTTCCTTAGAACAATCGGCGGAATGCCATCAGGGCCAACAGACTTATTAGGATCCAAGTTCTGAAGGGCATGGCGGACCTGTCTAGTGGTGATATCCGTATGAACATGAAGTCCGTATGATCATCTGGTGATGGGTCACAGATTGGAGCGTTAATCCGTGAACTGCTGGCAAAAATTGAGCTAAGGCATCAGCTTTCTCTAGGGGTGTTGAACAGATTTCACCGTTAGAGGTTTAGAGGTGGAAGCAAAGATTCTCCAGAGTTTCGAGAAATTGAGTGTGGTAAAGACCAGAGTCGGTGGTCATAGCTTAGTGACTCAGAGAGCTCATCGGCAATTTTACCGATAAGAGTTTTTGGCATTGGTAATGGTGGACTTTCAAGCATTGCGAAGGCGAGCGTACTCAGAGTGAATTTACTTTGACGATTTTGCCCAACAGTTCGATTACCTCCTCAGTCTTCTACGTCAAAGTGGTGCTATTTATGACAAATTACATATCATTTGTGCCAACATTTGACAGAAACCAGGGCGTGATACCTCGATCTTAGACGGACTATTTACTTTGAATAGTTATCTTCTCATGAAACGGTAGTTCTAGTTGCTTATATTCGTAGCTTCGAATTGTGGTCGCGGCTACTGCCATATCCTGACAAGAGGTGCTGCTTCAACTGGAGGGCGACTTTTATTGCTACATATTTTTTGACACGTCACTTTATTCATGAAAGTTAGTCCGACTAGTGCAGATTTGGAAAGAGAGGTCGAATCCTGGTTGACTTCGATTTTAGCTCACTTCCGTGTCAAGTTGTTTCCGTGCGTAAAAGTTGTTCCCTAAGTATCCAGGGTATTCCCTTGAAATGAAGTAATTTAATTTTTGGTGGTCCCGAGTTTTCCATCATACTTTAAGACAGGTTTATGCAGCAATGGAATATAGGTGCTAGCAATGCAATAGAATAATGCTAATACGCGCATGTCATAATGCATGAAGTGGTTGAAATGAATCTCTGTCATGAGAACTTGCATGAGTGTTACAGAAAGAAAATGTAACAAATTGTCAATTTCTCCCGAAACATTCAGACGACAGGCACCACACTACACAGAAGTTAGATCTATTTACGTATCAAAATATGCACCTGTTCGGAGAGACATGCAAAGCTCTCCCGCTTTATGTGCAAAAGGACTTAATATGCAAAAGGACTGCTTCCTAACTTTTCTCCTATCCGGAATAAATTGCATAAATTCATTTAGCAATGAATGGAATGAACTGAGCATAATTTAAGTTGATGTGCAACGGATGTGTGGCTGGTAGGACTCGAACCTCCGACCCCATGTCATCAAAACTCGTCGGTCTTGCCATCTGAGTCTCTGAGATACAACTGCTGACATGCGACTGAAGTCAGATGACAGCATCAAGTCTTACCGCCACACATCAGTTGTCATAGCAATTATAATCATTGAATGAATAGTCAATCACAACTGTGACTGTCGATATTTCGACCAGTAGCGAGGAGTCGATGTCCACCAAGCATGTGAAGACACATCGCAAATGCAATTGACGATTAATGAAATGGGATAAAGTTTTTTTTCTTTTCAATGCGTGATTCTTTGCACAGAGAAGTCGACCTAGCTATCATTGATGTAATTGATGCATTTCAGTAAAGCTTGCCTTCATTTGATCTTCATTTTCAGCCACTTCGACGGCGGCTGCTGTCGTTCAGCAGATGACTTATGCTCAGTTGGAAGAACACATAAATGAGTGGAGTCGGAGCTTAGATGAACACGAGCGTCTGTTCTTGACGGAAGCTGCCAAGGTGAACGCCTGGGACCGCGCATTGGTGGAGAACGGAGACAGAATCACAAGGATGCATGATCAACTTCAAAGTCATAAAAAGGAACAGAATAAGTTGAGTCACGAACTGGAAGTGATGGAAGCTCAACAGGCTGAGCTGGAGGTGGCGCTGGAACCTCTGCTTCAAGCGGTGGAAAATGCACCTGTTGTTCACCAACACGCGGACAAGGAACGTGAGAACATGTAGGTTGCGTTGGCTTTCATTCATTTCCAATCTGTAGTCACTTGTAGGGAAGTATTTGACCGTGCTATCTTTAGGTCGCATGGGCGAGTGTGCTAACAAACCTTGAAATCTGCTTGCTCGAAACTCTTTTTTCTCAAAATTCTGTGAATTGTAGTTGGTTAGGATAGGTCCTGCATTGTTGCACAGAGATCGCAGACCTGGGATCTCGAAATTCAATTAATTTTGACAACTTCAACAAATGATAGGCCTCACGTTCCCCTCCTTTCAACTGATAGACAGTGTGTTTGTAGTCCGCTTCAATCATGAACATTCGTTATAAGTGTCTGTTTTCTATCAGAAAATGTAAAAGCTCTCACATTAAAGTCAGGGTTGGCTTGTTTCAAAAACCCGTGGTTTTTTGGGTTTTTTAAACAGGAGGCTAGGTTATTTAAAATAGTATATTGTGTTTCTTCTATATAAGGCTAGGTTTTTTAGATGCAAGTTCTGTATCATCAGATCGGACCGCTCAATTAATTGTTTTAACTACACTTCTAGCCTAACAACAGTTCTAAAGAAACGGCTACGGTGCATGAGAAATCACCTGTTGTCGACAATAGTACTTATTTTCCTCTACTTCCCCATTTCTGATTGCGTAACTGATCTTCAGTCGCGTGTCACCTAGGATGAATGGATATATTTTATAATACACAGCCTACGTGGTCTCAGCTTTAGGTATATAGTAGTTGTAGAGACTCTGATCACTAAAATTTTATAGTTATTCTATATTGCTGTTGCTGGGTGATTTAATCAGTCTGCTACATCATTTAATTTTCACGATCGTAAGAGTTTCCATACCTTTTTAGTAATTTTTGTAATACGCACTTTTCTGCAAACATTTTTGGATCATTGGTTTTAGTATGAAGAAATCATGCACGTGATGTTATACGCTCAGTTGTATTATTAAATTTGTTTTAATTGGAATAAATACTAATCCATAATATATAATAATATATATTATATATATATAATATATAATAATATATAAGAATAAATAATAAGATGATCTACTGATGTCAAAGTTGGAGAAGATCTACTGATGTCATGTGGATACACAATTATTAACCCATTTAGACGTAAAGCCTGAATTATGTCTTCCTATCTCATACCGAAAGAATTGTCTCGGCAGTATAAAAAGAATGAGACGTGCATTCCCACAGAATTAAATATTTTTTTCGCAGATGAATCTAATTCTGTGTACATTCCAGATTATGAAGAAATATTATGTTCTGAGTTGTTTGATACTTAAATTAGAACACACCGTTGAGCTTAAGATTTGACATCGGACATAACCTACTATAAATATGTCTCACGTTTTCGATCGTACATCTATCAATTGATGAATGTATTCAAACAACCGTGGGTTTTTGGGTTTTCTGCCCGCACTGATTATGATACACTTCTCCTAGTTGTTACAGTGGTTTTACTTTATTACTATGTTGAGAGAATCCCTCGAGCCAGTTGTACAAGGGGACAAAGGACAACAGACTTTCCAGATTTGTAGTCTTCCATGAATAAGGACATGGACGTTACCCTACTGTTCTGTGCTTGCTTCGATTACGAGTGATAAGTAGGAAAGGCTTGAGACAAGAAGAGGCCCAGCAAATCATGAGTTCTTAAAAGTTGCCTTAAACTATTCTATCTTTTGAATCAGACATCTGATTGACTTCATCGGTTCGATGCTTAAAGTTGACAAGAAGGGCAGTTTTGAAGGGTCATTTAGATCAATTTCCACGATTTTCAATTGTCTCCGAGCTTGGGACTCTAAGTTCTGTAAACAACCTTCATCGATACTGGACTATGCAGTTGTCCATTTGGACACATTGTTTCTTATATTCAATAATTGCGATAGATAGTTGTAATAGATAGATAGATTACGATAGCTAGATATAATTTCGAAGTTGTTTCTACGCTTCCGGTAATGCTGTAGACTACAAATGTTTTGTGAAGACCATTTGTGCTTATTTTTCTCTAAAGTCATTATCGTTTCACACATTCAAATAGGGCAAATCAATATTACATAAGGATGGTCAAAAGTCAATTGACCGCTCGATAAGTGCCCGGTGTGTGTCGGCGTAAGGGATTATGTTGATTTTATTTGCGTTGGATGTAAGTACAGTTCGGCGGCTGCAATTATCTTTTATCTTCATTGAAAATACATTACCGCTTATTTATTAACCCTAGTATTAAACAAGTCTCACAGTTGGGACTTTCAAGGTGCTATCTACAGCTACGGTAATACCCAATGCTCATTCAGCTGTCATTGTAATGTGCTATGTAATGGCGTGTATGCATGAGCAAGCTTTATTGCACATCACTTCTTCTGTTCGTATTCGGTGCCAAGCTATCACATATCTATTCCGCTCTGTATCCCTGTTTGTATGAATTAGTGGTCATTGATTGACTATCAATAATTAGGTACGTCTCATTCGTTGAAGCGATTTCGATTATGATTCTTACGATTGCAATTCCATGCGTGACGTCGTTGCATTCTGTCAACTTACATAATTGCAATAGAGCAAATATAATCAAATCAAGCTTTCTGTCTGAAAAATGCCCAAACATAAAACGGTGTGGTATTCAATTTTACTAAATATTTTCTCATTCTTTTAAAATTCAAAACTGCTTGAAACGTGACGTCGTTTTTCAAAATCGCCATCATTTCGAATACTATGTATGTTATCTGAAAGGTCAGCGAATTGTGATGCACAAATAGCTATTTCTCACCAGATTCTCAAATGACATGTCCCTGAGGTAATCTAAACATTGGGCAGGAAAGCCTTTTAATTGAAAATTTTGACAAATGAATCGTGACGTCGTTACGTTTCGAATTTAAAAGATCTGATTGCTCGATTGTAGAGTCAATGCTAGTTATTCATGATCATACACTAAAAAATGAGTCTGAAAGATGTAATTCTTCGATCTATAACATCTGATTAAAATATAAAGCATGAATTAAGTAGGAAAATATGAATCTCAAACTGTGAATTACGGGGTTATGACTTTTAGACTGGACCTGGAGTTTAAAACACAGTGAAGTCACTAAGTCTCAGTGAATTCATCTTCTCGATGACTTCCGATTCAAAATGAAATGTAAGTCTTGTCGTGCCTCCTGGAACAGGGGTGGGAGAATGCCTATGATGGAAGATGGCTGATCTCCATAACTTCCGGTTGCTGTGGCCATCGGAAACTTCCACTGTCTATGATTCCACTGATATCATAGAATTCTCGCTTTTGATTACAACACCTGGGTGCCAAGCATCAATGTAACCAACGGCGACATACTGATCAGGAAGGTTTTGTGAGTTGAGCTTGAAGGGTCGCTTCATCGGAATCTGGCGACCAAGAGATCAATGACTTAGAAGACAAGTCGGTTGTTGATTTGATATCAATTGAAACTGCTCCAGTAACAACCAAGTGGTGGATCCTTTGTTTTCCGCCTTACCAAGTGATTGCTTACATTGATAACCAGATGGACCTGCTGTAGATAAGAGCTTATTGTGCTTCTTTCTCTATCACGAACTTTCTGTTTTCGGATTCAATTTCTCCAGAAGTTCTCTGCGATGACGTGCATTTCGCTCGAAATATTCGTGACTGCTCTCAGTCTTCCTGTCTGTTCCTCTCGCGTGGGATTCCCGGAAAAGTTTCCAAGAAACAAATACGCCGCATGTATGGGAATCCCTGCGTTTCTATTTATAGATATGAAGTAACCACTGCATCACGAAACAAAAATAGCCGATGCTGGGAACACCACAGTGAAAACCAAGCAAGATTACAACGTAGTTAGTTGATTTATTACACAAACAAGTCCTATGTTACATCCAGTGGACGTAATGTATAATTCAAATCCAGAAAATTATGATTTCTGCATATTTTCATAGAGGTGTAATGTAAAGTTCATCGTGATTCTGTCTCCTGTCAATATTTATCTATCACACTGATTATAAAATGTATCGTGACGTCGTTGCCCATATCAAGCGTGACGTCGTTAGAAATTTGAATTTCGAAATATTCGGAAACTTTTACTTGAAATCTCTAAATATTTTGTCATTAGTATGAACATAACACGTATTCAGAAAATATTTATTGGAGAATTAATGTGACTACTCGCTTACGCTGCAGGAGAAGATGTTCGGAAGTGTGATGTCGTAGCAGTTTTGATTTTTATATTGGTGTCTCCCATTTCGAAAATATGCATTCTCTTCTATCCAAATTTTCACGGAATGATATTTTTGGCATTTCGTTTAAAAAATATGGATAATATCGAAATCAAATCCTGGGCCTCAGTACGCTTGTTAACGAAAAACAGTATCTTTTTTCATTTTTCGTCATTTATTAAATGATATTCAAGAAAATACTTCTTCTGAGACCATTTTTGTTCAAATATGAATGAAAATGGAAAATAGAGGTCTTAAACTGTGCGAAATTGTAGTTGGTTAACATTGAAAAGAAATTCAATTTTTTCATGCTGCGGCCTACTTTCGCGTGGAATTGCTCACGAAGTCTTTGCCTGCATGAACGAAGTATCCTCAATGTTAGACAGCTGTCTGAAACATGTTGTTTGTACTTGAGGTCTCCATCGCTCATAAAAAAAGGCATTTGCCGAAGGTTCATCCTCATGGGTTTTCATTGTTTTGGCAAACGTATGTTCGTTTCTTCATCATTCTTCTGTCACTTATGAGTTATATAAATGAAGCTTTATAGCGTCACTACTCCCCCATACTGGGGGCTTGAACGTTGCTGACACAGTCGGACCTTTCTGGAGCACTGTGGTACTTTTAGTCTGGATGCCCTTCCTGCCGACGTCCAATGACACTTTCGGGGATCGACCTCTGGACCGAAAGATCTCTAGGCCAATCACTTAACCAACGTGCCACGGAGACCACTATATGAGTTATGTAAAACCTCTGTTAAAGTACTTTCAAAAATTGTAGCGCATTTTGAACGGTGTGAGATATGTGGATATTTGATCAGCGTGAATAATCATGCCGAGATAGGTCATTCAGTCATAACTAGTACTGTTAGTCTTTAAAAGAATTTCGATAAAATACACACACCATCTTGGACTAATCAACGATTTCTTCAAGCGTGGAATAAACCATCTGTTCTTAATTTGGCTGCTAGCGTATGTCACTGACAGACAACAACGGGTAAAGTCAAATGATTTACTTGGTCCCGTTTAACCTTCAACATCCGGTCTACCTCAAGGAAGTGTCCTGGCTCCATATCTGTTTGGCACCTTTTTAGATCCCTACAAGTCTCTTCAGGAAATGCAAAGATAGTGAAACATGTAGATGACTTAAAGTTGATTGAATGAGATGATCAGTCTCCCACGCCCTCCAATTTGTCAACTATTCAGTCTTGGGTGGACGAAAAATCGAAAAGCAAGCAAATAATTTTAAAATGCTCTCCCAATTCTACCGTGCCAATTATACCTGATATCAAGGCAGTGAAAGTCCTTCAAATTCTTGGTGTCATCTGGTCTGATGATTTAAGCTGGGACGAGCATTTTAAATCAGCTTCGAAAATATGTTCACAAAGACTTTATGTCATTCGTCGACTGAAACCGTATCTATCAAAAAGTCAGCTTGTTGAAGTATATAGCGCGATTATCTCATCTGTGTTAACGTATGTTGCTCCCATTTTTTGTCAACGAAGTCAAAGTGTACAATCTATGATTCGTCGCATTACGAAACGTGCTCACCATGTTATCTGCGGATTCAAATGCAAATGTAACATATTGTGCGATATTGGTGACCTGTTCACCAAGTTAATTTTTTCTTTTTTACTGAGATGTGAAAACCCACTTCATCCTTTGAGAGAAATTGTTCTTCGTCGTCTACATTTTTCAAGACACTTTGCCATAGACGCTTTTCGCACCGCTAGAAGAAGCAACGCATTTTTTATAAAAGCTTGTCTTGACTACAATATGTCCTTCCAACGATGAGATTGAACTCCTGAGTAACTGCAACTTTATTTGTATGCAAATGTCACACTTTACTATCCGTCATTTGCATTAGCATTTGTATTGACTGATTTTTTATTTTTCATGAAATATATGCACTTCACTACTACTACTACTAATTTGGAGGCAGCACTCTCACAATCGAATTTCACTCGAATTCCTCCTCGGATCATAAATTCAAATTGTATTGCCGGTCGTGAATCAGCGTGTGTGGTGTTGACATGATCTAACTTCGCTGGAATGCTGTAATATTTATATTCCGGATACCCTGCCGACCTCTAATATCATTCTCAGGGACGCGACCACGCGATCAAAGTTGCAAGGCCAAATCCAGCTATTATTCCAGAGTTTCCACGAGAACCCCAACCAAACAAGGTTCGCTTTACTTCGATGTTCAGCCAAGAAGTCGTCAATTTCAAAATGATGGATTAATTTCACATTCCTCAGGGATTTCGCATTGAGGCAGAGTCCAACCAACATGTGCTTTAACTTGGCTTCTCATGTTGTTCTGACATTGATCTATCATCGAGTTGTATGATGTGATGTAGCCAATCTTGCATAGAAATTGAAACAATGGAGCAGTCAGACTGAGTAAGATGAAGTCCTATTGCTCACTCAGTCATCCCTTCTTGCGTCCTTTGCTTCGAGAAGATGCTAGGTTAGGCCGCAGTCTTTCATCTTCCATGTCACTCGCCCCTTTGCACATTCTTCAGAAGACGTGATGAGGCGATTTTCATCTCCAATCTTTCAGCTACCGCAGTCACACTAGGGAAATCCATTTCCGATACAGTCAGCGCTATTTTTTACTATTAACGGTTGCTATGACTACTGTCTTGATTTACCCTAACTTTGTCATGCTGATTTCACAAGACAGAGATGCTTACCTACCTACCTACGATGGCTGCCAATCGGCTGCCCGTGATCCTGTATTATTATTCTCGTATTTAATCAGGAAATAGGCAGTGAACTTGGGTTCGGCCAACTTTTGCTAACAAGCAGCAGTGCGAGTACCACACTCTATTCAAAACAATCAAAGATGATCCCGAGAAGTTTTTCTTTGTCCTCGTCCGACATGATGAACAAAGAGCTGTTCTCTGATCAATGACATCCAGACTATGATCATCCACACTAATATATAAAGTCGTCGTTTCTGATACACTGCTTCTCTTATCAAATCACAGCTTTCTATATCTTCCGTCAGACGTCACAGCACGTTGTTCTAATTTTAGAACAGTCCTGCGGCTGAAGCCTGATAACTGATGGAAATGACTTCATCAGCCGCATAATTTCGTGCCTTAGATCCGATGGACGACACCTTATGACTTTTCTGTGTGATAGGTTGTATTCTTTCCTACATGCAATTAAAGGGAAATCCCAAATGGATGATGGAAGACGCCTTATTCTGTATGACAGCGGCCGTAGACGTTTGCTGCTTGAGTATGGACTTCCGGTCGATCACGGCTTTCCGCTTCCTGTTCTCCAACACTGACTGATAAATAATTTCTGTTTTTCTCTCATCGGGTGATTTCCTATTTCTTGTTGAATCTTCTATATGACAATCTGTTCTTCATTTCATCATATTTCACTCAATGACATTAGAAAGATAACATCTCAATTGATTTATGCCTAATTGACTTCATTCACAGGTCATCAAATGTTTTAGCTGTACTTCAATAGCACGATAATCGATCTGAGCTAGAAATAGCTTCACTCTCACACCTCTGTTGCTCTCATTGAACTATAACACACCGTGGTAGATAATTATAGTCTTCTTTCTCTCTGATATCTAGATGATAACATCACCTTATCAGAATTTGTGCTGACTGAGCGTAGAAGTGCAGTAACAACAGCACGTAATTGTAATTCTGTAATTGTACAGTCTGAAAACCATTTTAATGAGTTATAATCAGGGACAGGAATTTTCCGCGGGCCCTATCTAAATGATTCAAATTATTTTGATCATCGTTAATTATTTCAAGCAATGATACTGAAGTCGTTTCCCAACCCAATACCTCAGCATAGGAATTAGTAGCCCCTGGTAAAAGGAAAAGGCTATGATATAATGCGACAATAAAACATACAGCTAATATTAATCGGGTTATCAATTACAGACAGCGCACGTATTAAGTTTATGCAACGAAGATTCCACCGAATGTGCACAAGGTTGTCTTGTTTCTACAACATCAAGAAGAAATAACTTATGTGACAGATTTCTTCGATCCATCATGGAAAGTTATCACATCATTCATAAATTGCTACCTTCCTTGTCTGCGACTGGTCGCTTGATTCTGCCTGAGTGTCATACTCAAAGACGACGAAATTCGTTTGTGTTTTGTGCTTGCAATCGTTTCAATAACTTAAATCGTCGTTGGTTGCGAGTGTTCACTTTGACTCCTTGTCGCACACCTGTTGTTTACTTTCCACTTAATTGTATTTCTTTCTCATTCTTTTGTGAAACTTCTCATTTATCTGTGAATCTCGATTTTCATTTCCAAAAAAATATGCGACTATTGTTATTAATATAAACATTGTTGTAATCAAAACATGATCAAACAAGCATAGTGCAATACATCACTCTTGTTCATTAAAATGAAGTAATTCTGCTAAAGAAGAATGGTTTTTGCTGCTAAGTTAGGCACGCCCTACGCTGAAATCCTACTAAGTACAGTATAGAATATGATTATCAAGCACAGAATTAGACCAGTCGTCTCTTCTTCCGTTTGACTAGAAGGGAAGCATTGGAACATGTAGCGTAAATGAAATGGCAAAATCTCCTGAGTAAATTCCATAGCAATCGAAAAATAATCAGCCAGTTCAACAGTAAACACGCCAAATTGTGCAAAGTTTCAGTGACTGTCATCAACCGGATCACACAACAACGAGACACAGACGATGTCAAGTTCTACAGAGAATTTTTTTGAACGCTTTTTCATGCGCCTGCTAACTTTTTTAAAAATGATCGGAGGGCCCAACATTATCGAGAAAACTTCTGCGCAATGATCTGAATTCTTTGAAGCTGAAGGAATCGTTGCAATTGGAGTATTTTGAAGGAATTCAGAGGAATCCGCAAGCGACGCACGACTATTTTTCCTATCTCTGTAAGGTATTAAAAGTTTCTTTTTCCCACCTATTGAGTTCCTGCATGTGCCATCTGTTTACATCAGTTTGCACTTCTAGCAAAGTGATACGATTAAACAATCTAATTCTGTGTTATCAAGGCATGCATGCATTGACAGGGAACAGAAAACAAGGAAAATTGTAGGGACTGGCTGAAATCCTCGTGACGCATTCTGATACCATTAAATAGATTTTGGGCGCTACTGTGTTCATAAATAAATATATAATAACAAAAATAATAAATTAGAAACTGGAATTATCCATAAGCCTAGAAAATCAGTTGTGATTAAAATAGACTTTACAATATGCCTGAGGAATTACGGAAGTAATCATAAGATTATTTTTCTTTCATTTGTTTCGTCATTCAACTTATTAATTTTCGGCATTTCTCAATGAACATGAAGATCTCTGCGTTTTTGAGATTTTTCGCGATCCTGAGAGAATCCATTGAAACACAATATGATATTGTATCTCGAGAGTTTTCTCTTCTCATGTTTTTAATAGAAATTTCAAGCTTCTGTATTGATTGCTTTACAAAGACCGACATCATATGCAAGATGAAATTCCTAGGAAAGTGTAACTCGGCTTATTCAAATGTTGTTTTACATTCCTATCGTGTGAAGACAAAGTAGAGTGACTGCAGAAAAGGGATTCGTGATCAGTAACCCAGATCAGATGGTCAGAAATAGCCGTGTCCATCTATGTAGCGAGTATATTCGAATTCTATCACATGCTTTTTAATGCTATTTCAAACCCAATTATTATTGCGAAAACGTGTTTTCATGTAGATCCGTAGAAACTTTGCACCAAGGGACATATTTTCTTGAATTTAGTACAGACCACCCTTTTTGCATCAACCAACTCTGAAAATGCATCCTTATTTCTGATTGTCGTGTGCACCAACTGCCCCAATGATAATAATGACAACTGGTGAGGGTTTGATCCTGCCAATTGACAGAGTCGCGTAAGTGGCTCGTAGCTCAGTTGGTTAGAGCACAGGTCTAGTTAACCTTGGTCGTAGGTTCGAATCCTACCAGCCGCACATCTTTTGCATGGCAATTTGATCTATCGTTTATTTAATTTCATTGTTATTAATTGTATTCACGACATGGTTTAAGATGCTTTGGTGGACAATCGATCCCCGCTACTTGTCTTAATGTCGGCGGTCACAATTGTGACGTGTTATTTATTCATTGATTATTATTGCCTTGACAACTGATGTGTGGTGGTGAGGGTTTGATCCTGCCAATTGACAGAGTCGCGTAAGTGGCTCGTAGCTCAGTTGGTTAGAGCGCAGGTCTAGTTAACCTTGGTCGTAGGTTCGAATCCTACCAGCCGCACATCTTTTGCATGGCAATTTGATCTATCGTTTATTTAATTTCATTGTTGTTAACACCATGATTACACAGCTTATGATAAACGAAGAGAAGAATTAAGTCATGTTATTTGCTGAAGCGGATGAAGGAGTATTGTTAGTTTTCGGGGGTTGTAGGTTACAGATATTGCGGGGAGTGCTGGAAGGCTGGAGGAGAATAGTTCCCTCAGAGGAAGTTGTGATCATCACCAATGACTGTTGTCATTAATGAATTGCACATGTTGGCGACGACGTCCGTGTAGTTCGACCCAATGGTCACTCCGATGATGTTGGAGGCCCGCGTCTCATCTTGTAGGCTTAGATATGCCGAAATATTAGTAAGATCAGGTGTCTGACAAGTGCAAAAGATGCATTGCGTAGCACATCGGGCAGCCGGCATGCTTGAGATAGCGAAGGATACAAAGCTGCTACATGATTATTGAACCAAGCTGTATATTCCATTTCATTATCGGACACGTTTAAGCCGAGGACTTCCGATTTAGAGACAGCTAGGAGAGGAGATCCCTCCACGCTGGAAATAGTATCTACTGTTTTACGTACTTATACAGAGAGCAGCACTACAGGAACGTGCTACGTCGATGTTTACAGCGGACCCATAAACCTTTGTACATGATCCCGTATTGTTTGCTTTCTAGATTCTTTGATTATGTATGATGTTTCTGTGTCATGCAAAACGGTACATTAAATTAAGTCTGTAATGAGACATCATATTAAATCAAATGATGAATATAACTTTATCATGTACTCATTGTTTAGTTTTATTGTTGTTTAATGTATTGAATTAATGTGCAATGCAGAGTGGAAAATGATGCGCTAAGGTCGACGATAAATAACTGGCGTTCGCAATTATTTAACTTCGAATAATTGGAATTAATTTAAGATAATGATTGCTTGTTAGTGTCAGCCTGTCAGATGAATTCTGTTGAAGTATAGAAGATGCACACTGAGAATGTTGCTGAGAGAGAGTTTTATCATGAGGTCTTCTGTCTCCTAGAAGTGGACAATAATGTATTGTACACGCGCAACAGTCAAGACTTCACAATCATGTTTCTGTAACATTTCATCCATAGCAGATGCTACGCTTGAGACATTTTTCATTATCAAAAGCATTCTAAAAATAGACCTTATGAAAACATTCTATTTTGGTGAGAAATAATAACACTGGCAACGTCCCTAAAATGCTTCGTCGATCAAACCATATTTTTGTAATGACTTTCCAAGAGATTTCGTTGGTAGAAATGTCGAATAAGATGCCTGTCATCTTGAATTACTGTCATTCTTCTGCTGTCTTCTAGAAAAGTAATTAGTTGGAATTCGCTCAGTGAAATATTGTTAAAAATAACAATATTAATTCGATGGTACATGAAATGTGATTTCAGGTCTCCTCCTGCATTGCATATGTAGGCATGTTAATGATCAAATTCAATAAAAAGGCTGTTATGTTATTTTCAATTAGCTGAGGTCATTTTCATGTAACATTGTATGTGTTGTCTTGCAAACAAGGACTGTTGTGAAAGGCATTTCATTGCATATTGCATGTTCTGGCAAAGATTAGTAAAACTATGCCTCATTTTTCATTTCATTCAGCGAAATATCTTTGTTGTCAATCCACAGCTCATTTTGTAGAATATTTGATGTAACAGCCCTCGTGATGGCTTATCAGTAACTCCTTTTGTAATCCTCTTCGCAAATTCCTATAGTTTCCTTGCTGAAATTAAGATCAAAACATAAAGAAAGTTAGTTTTAAGTAATGCAATGTTGTTTGTGTGTCGCTGAATGATACTTATAATCTTAAGATAATGCAAGTATGGCGTGTTGAGACAGACGCATGTTTCAAACAATATTTAAGACAAACGATAAATCTGCCGTAAATCGTCTAATGAATTTTCACAACGTGTCGCAGGTCCTGTTGCGTCGTCAGGCAATAGCCACAAGTCATATGGCAAACATCGATGTAGCAAAGTTAAATATCGCACTGGGCCAGAGCAGAATGCGATAATTATTCATACACTGAAATCAGAGTATAATCTAACAGTATCAATCAGCCTAGTTTTGCATGAAGTTGTATTATGAGGCGGCTTCGCTGTGCCTGCTACTTACTTTGGTGTCCTTCAGTCTCTGATGGCATTTTTCATTGAAATGAATTCTAATTACTTCTTAGAAAGCCATGGCACATGTGCAATATTTTTAATTGTTCAACCTCTATCGCAAGTAGGCCTTCAGGACACATAGCTATCACAATCATTGACTCTCAAAGTAGTAGAAGAGATCTCAAATTCATTACTAGCTGCAAAGAAAACGGCAAACATTTTATCTTTGGCATATCATTTTGGGTATTATATTGTGTTGAGTTGTATATGTAGACCTATCAGTCACGCTCGCTGAGGAGCGAAGGCAGCAGACCCGCATTCACAGTCTTCCTATGCAACGCACATGCTTGCGAGTATAATACAGTGTTCTCCGGATAATCAGACACCCTTCGGGACCTACAAAAAATGGCGAATTAACAGCATAAATATATTTTCGTAATCAGTGTCTCCAAAACTCGTGTATTTGTCTATCATGTATTCGCAACTGATTCCCATTAATCAAAGCAAATTATTTCTACAGCTAAAGTTTATTGACAGTTAAACGGCACTTCTGTGAATACTAGGTAAATGATCAAGATGGGTCTGGCCAGACACGAACCCTTGCAGTCTTTATTTTCATTATTTCCACACAAAATCTTCCGTGAATTATTGAATTAAATTACCAAAAGCAAAATCTGAAATTTCATTTTGCGTTTCCTTTGGAGAAGGCATCAGTAAATTGCTTGAATAAATTTAAGTTTTTATACCACAATTTTAGTACAATCATTGCAGTAACAAACGATATTTGCGTGTTCCAAGCAAATGTTCTGCTATAAATGTTGAATTTGTCTCCCTGCCTCTTCTACCAAAACTCTTTACAGACTTCCGCTAACGAGAGAATTTTGTACTTGCCGTAAAATGGGAATGCACACGATTTTCAGGTTTCTTCACGAATTAAGCGTAGCGATTAGTATGAAGATTTACGATTTTGGGATGGAAAAAGTGACGAATTACGAATTAAAGGTCACGAATTATCCGTACGTTTTACAGTGTGCAACGTATGAGACTTATTCGGGGGTTAAGAAATGTGGCAAATTAATCAGTTTGCGAATTATGCGGAAAACACCTTACATTTTACACATAATACGCCTACATAGACATGCAAAGCATTAGTCTGCATATTAGTAAATTTCCACACATTCCGAGACCTAAGGGCGGTCTCAACTGTAGTGAAATAACATATCGCATGAAGAATCATTAAGAAAATGAGAATTTACATTGTCATGAGCGATACATCATCAAGCAAAAAAGTAAAATAGAAAAATACAGCTTCGGGGTCCACTTGAGCACCTTAAGGTCTCTGAGGTTTGATATTTTCATCCTCTCTTATGTTCGTCTTGAATTAAGGACTATCAGAGCAACCTCTTCGGAAGCAGCATTTGAGGCTTTCCTGCAAGTACATGTACTGCATTGGTAGTCATATCCGGTCAGTGGAATGGTCAAGGATACTTTCACAGTTCACTCGAAAGATATGGCATTTTGCTCACAACAGGCACGGTGGAAATTGCAACGTATGACACATAAAACCGAAGTTCGACTCCCTTGAATAACTGATGGAGTTCAAATCGCATCTTGCATGAGGATTAGCGCCCTGAAGTCTCAGAAGGCATGAAAAGATCCCCGAGGGTTAACATTGATAACCATTCACGACAAGCGTGCAAGAAATGTGTTTAATGGGCATACTTACCGTGCTGGATCGATATCATTTCTATGAAATTTGATGATTGGATGCACTCCTATCACCAGTCTCAGTGAGTGAAATCCGAGGGTTTGAATTAAGTTTAAATGCGAATGTACAGATTCACTCAAGATGTTTTCCAGATTGGAATTAAGGCACAGGAGTGTTCATAAGTTCATTTTCACAGCTAACAACTAAATGTGATTTCAGATGAATTGAAACCCCGTGTCTGCTTTTCAAAATTTTCTTCACCGGGCTCGCCTCCTTCGTGTTTCTCGAAGTCTAAGTCCCGTTCGCACTGTGATTCTTCATGCATTGGTTATGGAGCGCTTTCATCGCATTGATAGTATAGTCAGTCATAGCCTTCTGCAACACCTGCGTTTTGAAAGTGCTCAACTAATTATTGACGCAACCACACCAGGCTTCTTAATGAGACAATAATTCAGACAGTCCCTTGTTGCAGTTAATCTTCAGCTACACATTCAGATATGATTGCATGGTATACATTTTGTTGAATATTGGAATCGTCCAAAGAACGTCAAAGCTGTATCTTATTAGTTAAATGTCGTCTATGTTTGCCTTTTGCCAGTCATTTGACACCGCCGTTCTTTTTAGAAGTCGAGAATACGCTTATGTGTATATAACCATGTCATTGCATTAAATATCACTGGATCTGTCACTGTTGTGATGTGTACTACACAAATTCTAGGAAATGGTGAAGGTTACATGGAATCTATAATTAGCACAATATCATCAGTATTCTTAGAAATCCCGACGGTAGTTGCTATCAGACAATCAACTCGCCATGTCTTATTGAAATAGACACAAATACTTCTGTGGGTAGAGTTCTTGTGTTGATAGCGGTATTGCAATGCAGTAGAGAGAACTAACAACTAACCATTGAAAAAAATGAGCAGAGATATAAGGGGGTCAAGGACAGAAACTCTTGAAGTTGACGGAGCAGTCTGAGTGTAATGAGCGGAGGGGGATCATCCAACGTGTATGGCCAACAAGTGAATCAGGCTGTGAATGAGTTTTGTTGATAATTCTCTTCATTCAAATTTTGTATCCGTGGCACAGTCACGTGTCTAAGTGCTTGACCTAGCGATCTTTCGGTTCAGAGGTCGAGCCCCGAAAGTGTCACTGGAAGTCGTCAGGAAGGGCATCCGGACTAAAAGATCACAGCGCTCCAGATTGAAGTCTGACTACGTCAGCACCATCCGAGCTCCCGGTATGGGGAAGTAGTGACGTTAGACCATCATTTCATTCAAATGAGTTTCACTCATCTATCTTCATGCTTTTGCCTTGAATTGATGCATTTTCGTTCTTTTTCAGCTTTAATCTCACTCAGAATGTCTGCTCTGATCTGAATCAAATGCAGCAGGACATCAAGGAAGTGATCGACCACGTCAATCGCCTCAACACTGCTGGAGATTCAGATATTGGATCGTCCTGTTCAGGAGATTCTCTCTCCCAAGTCACCAAGATCATGAACGTACACACGGAATCATTACAATGGATTGATGAGAAAGCTCGTAAGTAACTTGTGATGCGTTGGATATTTTAGAAAGTTCATCGTGTAATCTGTAATTTATCTGTCATCCTGTAATTCAGGCTTTCCAAAACCTGAACAAGTGCAGTCCAATGACTTCCCTAATTAGTTGATATGCCAAGACTTCCGTTTTGAAAAATTAGTGTGAATACATCCTCTTAAGAGATAATTTCTATAATAAATGAGAAACTTTGTCTAATAAAGAAGAATGCGATAACCAGCAGGCCTTCAAGAAGATCGCACTGAAGTTAAAGTTCACCTTCCTAGAATATCACGTGATGTATGTGAACAATCACGTGTTTGCTCGTTTGTCAGTGTCGCCACATGCGATGCGGAAATGACTTGCGTCAAAGGACAGTCTGTCAGTCCAATGTTAATGTTTTGGACACTGCAAATTTTGATCTGACATAGAGAGGTTGTTTCTTCTCTCTCCTCTTAGAGTGGGCTAACTTTCCACAGTATAATTACGTCCTTGCATGTTCGCATTGAATCCTTTGCATCTTTAGAGGTTGAATTGTTAGCGTTCACTTCTGTTGTCTTGTTTGCTTTCAGCGCTCCCACATTAGATCGCGAGCATAATTCAATAATTTCACGATAATACCGTGATCCGTATCCGATCGGGAATTCCAGATCCATGGATTTATAAGCAGAAACAGCAGGTGCTGTAAATAGAAAAATGATACTTCAGAGTTTAAATAGCGACAACGACAGTTCGCTTGCTTTTCGATTTCATTTTTAGTAAATCTCCTTCTTCAGCAAGGGCTTGAAAATGCTTATGTTTGTCAAACAAATTACATAAAGAGGATCTGTTGCATATGAATTCCAATCATGATGATATGCAAAGCGTCGTTGACCCCAAAGAGGTAGAAATTCGTGACCAAAAGAAAAAGGGAGGATTCTAAAGACATCTCTCCCCACCTGATGTTTGATTATATTAAACAAACTTTCATGGGCATTTATGAGTTAATTCATTGACTGCACAGTAGGTCATCTTGTTATTGACATATCATCATCACAGACGAGCTCTACTGTAACCTCGACAAGATTTCCCGATAGCTTCAGATATTCGATTACCATTTTGAAAATACTGGATCAGGTTAGCCATCTGTTGACGAAATATGATGATCCGGTGCGACCCACATAATTGGATCAGTGATCCTTTCAGAATCTGAAGATTGCGAACTAGACCCGTCAGACCGGAGTCATCATAGCTATCCTACAATTTGATAGCATATCTGCAATTGATAGCACAAACAGCTGTGCGCATAGGAAATCATTAGTTCTGGAGGATTTTTAGAGTCCGACGCGGACTTGAAGGAAAACTTGATTACCAAACTTCTTGTTTTCAACTTATCATCGGTGAATGTCGTGAATTCCATTAATCAATTTATTCTTTTATTTCATTATTTCGAAGTCAAATACAAAAATCTGTTCTTCTATTATTGATCTTCTTTTAAGTGTTATACCTCATGCGATTTTCTGTTGATTTTGAAATCAATATGGGTAAATATTTTTCACGATTATTTCCTGTGTGAGTGTGGCATTGAATCTAATGAATTTAATCAGCAAGTATTGTGAGCATTCTTAAATTCAGTCTTCGAATTCATTTCCCCTCTGTTAATTATATTCATGAATTTGTATCCATTATTATATACATTGTTTTAATTTACTCCACCTCCGAAGAATTTCTATGTCTTGTATTATTTTTGGCAACAATTGTCAAAGAGAATTGAGTGTTAAAAAATAGCCATCAGAGTCAAGTGAGACGACGTATCGGACGTATTGCCTACTTTCTAAGAAACGCTTGACAGTAAGCTGCATATCTTCGTCGTCACATGTATATCTTGCATGTTTATTTTTGACAAGTATCTGACACCATTACCTGACACTCAATTTTCCGATAATTCATTTTTCTTGACGCTAAGATTGAACATAACTATTTGTTGTTATAAATCAATGGTGTGCGCGTAAGTAAATGCAATGCCAAACATGCACACAATAATTTGGAATTATAAATGAGTTTTTATCGTCTCCTGTAAAAGTTGAAAAATGCATGTATCAGGTTGTTTCATGCAAGTGATCGTACTTTTCAGGAGTTAATCCACCTCAAACGAATACATAAGACCAAGTTGGCAATGCAGAATGAAGACCAACAGCCGAGACATCGGTGCAGATTGGCACTTTCTCTTACTGCAATCATTATAAAGAATCGAGTGATAAACTTGGTTTTTGTATTCACTTTAGAATTCTCCAAGGACTTGACTGTGGAAGATGCCAAGTTTTATTAAAGTTCGAGCTCTCCTGCAACATGAGTAATAGATAAGCAAATTGATGAACTTTACAGCAGGCTGCTATATTGTACATATAGTTGTACATGTGGAGTGTACTTGTATCCTGACTAAAGTACATACCGCTATCTGGCAGCAATAAATACAGCTGTTGTCAATCTTTCATTTATTAAAGATCATCTGTGGAAAAAGGGATTTTCCGGACAAATTTAGAGAAAGTGTCATCTCTACTAATGGCGACAGTGTCCCCACGGTTTGTGAACAAAAAGTAGGGTTAATAATGATTTAATAGAAATTGGAATCGAGGTACCCTTATGATTCGGCGATCATATAGCTACTTACTTTACTTTACTTTTTCCTTTTAACTTCTGCTTTTCCTCCTTGGTGAGGGTTGGACGTGATGAGACTCCTCCAACGGGCGCGGTCCTGTGTGTCTTCCACTGTCAGCCTCAGCTCCTTCATGTCTTCCTGGATGGTCTGCAGCCATGATCTTCTTGGTCTGCCACTTGGCCTGGGACCTTCGACAGACACGTTGAGCACGCGATGAATCGGCTCCTCCTCTGTCATCCGTTTCACGTGCCCGAACCACCTCAACCTGCGTTCTCTGAGTACGATCTCCAGCTGTTTGAGGCCGCACCTGCCTGCTACTTCAGCGCTGTCAACTCGATCGCAAAGTGAGACACCGGTCATGTACCGCAGCATCCGTCTGTCAAACGAACGCAGTTGTTGGGCCAGGTGTTGTGTGAGGGCCCATGATTCGGCACCATAGAGCAGCACGGGTCTGATGCATGCGCTATACACTTGAGTGGTACGTGTCGGTTCCTGAGGAGACTTGCCAGATCTTTCCATTTGCGCCATGCGGACGCAATTCTCGCTCGCACCGCTCGCTCTGATCCTCCTTTGCAGCTCAACACATCCCCGAGATAACAAAACTCTTTCACTACGTCGATCTCCACACCGTCTATCACACATCTTTCATCTTCGTCGGTACTCCTTGAGTTGTTTACACACATCGAACACTGGAAGTTTGTGACGCCTGTGAGAGAATTCAGTCCACTGCAGCGTTTGTGACACCACTTATCACAGCTTTGGCAGAGAATGGAGTTGGCACCTACGCCGCGACCGCATACACCACAAGGAAACAATATATCAAGATCATATGATAACTGATATTCATTGGAAAGCTGCAAAGCGTCGATCAATGCACTCTTTGTTTTCTTAATTGAGATATGAACTCACAATGCCATTTGGCTATCGTCAGGTGCATGAATGTTACCGTAGTGTTGTATGTAGCACATATACAATCATATCAGACCATGGTCAGCAAAGACGAATAGAAGAAATAATTCATAGAGAATTAAACTGATTGATAAATAAAAAGCAATATAAAACAACAATAAAAAATTGATTGTAAAAAGGAAACCATTTTTCATCGACTCTTTTTGGCTTCCGAAAAATTAATATTGTTAATGAAACCAGCTCTCGGTGTCTCAAAAAGCCTGCTGCTCTGAATTCTCCGCATATTTCCATGTCCTCTGTAAAGAGTATTTGTTTTTCTTTCAGGTCAGTTGGCTCAGCAGGTTGTTGACATGGAATCCGACTTATCGCAGCAGATACACCGACACTCCCTCCGCGAGTACTGATGACATTGAGTCATGTGATTTGTATGTGAATTGATGATACTTTTGATAAGAAAATCTCAAGTTGTAACCTTTGGTGTTTTTGTTAGTGTTTATGGTCAGGGTCATGCAGGTCTAACGAACTTCGATGCCGTTATTTATCCGACATTGGCTACATGTGTTTGGTAGTCTTGGTTTGAGCGAGATAAGTTCTACTTTGAGGCATCTAATAAATTCTGCTTCAACTTAGTGACAATTCTACAGAAATCCGACATAAATAGTCAAAGTTGCCGTTCAAATAATAGTATGCGATAATGAATCAATAGTCTGGAGATCATTTCAGGTTTTATGAATCAAAGTAAACAATGCTCCCCAAATGTGTAGTTGAAATGTACAAATTCTAAAGACGAATTGAAAGTGTTTTTTTACTTTGTGCTTAGAATTATGTATTTCGATGAAACTTTGGGGATTTACGTCTAATTTGATTTGTAAAATTTTATGCGACTAAGACAGGTGATGCAATTAGTGACTTTGTATGCAACTGTCGTGATTTATGGTCATAAAAGGTTGCATAGGCTACATATTCAGTTCAAGAAATTATTGCTCGATGCTCAGATAGATCATTTGTGATCTGAATTAATCTAACTAAAACAAATTTATTTGAAACTGATGATAAAGTTTTCATTATTCGAAATGACAAGTCTATAAATTAGCCTGGTCCGATGTAAGCCATCTAGACACTTGGTGCAGGCTACACCAACAACAGAAGTCTTGAGCGAACATTAATAGACCAAGCGAAACCTATACTATAAAAATCGCTCTATCAATGCCATGTCACTAAAGTACGGTGCAAGCTTGAGCTCCCCACATTTTTGATTTCAATCTGTCACCTTCATTAATATTGCCTCTTCGGGTCCAGGTAGGGCCTACTTTGTAATTCAATAATGCCTCCTAAGTAGCAATAACAGATCGGCTAAAGTACTACGTTCTATTTTATCTTGAATTCTTGCTACTGGCAATTTTTGAAGTAGTATGTAAAATACTTTCTTCTTTTAATTTGGAGCAAGCTTTTTCTTATATCGGATTTTCGACGGTTGCTGAGGGTACATGAAAACATTGAAATCAGTGCTCGCAGACGGAACCTATAAATGACAAAATAAAATTTCTCAGAAACTATAAACTGTGATTCTTTTAAATCTTGTTGCATTTGCTTCTTTAGTGGATGAAACGGATAAAATGTTGACAATTTTGCCGAAGAATGTCTTCATGAAAATTGTTTCCAATTCTTTTGGTTTGTATTACTCCAAGAATAAATTATAATAGGTTATGCTTAAACATTCTGCTTCATCCAAACATGCGTCAAATACAAGCAGAAACATTATCAAATACAAGCAGAAACTCTATGTAAGCAATGCCCATAATAATACACAAAAACTGATAGCGAAGTCAATCGAGAAACAATTTACAAAACAAAACTGAAATATTGCGTATATAATATTCAACCGATACTGAAAAATACACCATTTCGCATTGAATCGACAAAAAATGGACAACAGATCGCGAAGTAAACCAAAAATGGCACACAAAATGTATTCAAAAAATAATGCACAAATAGTGCCGAAGCCGATCGGCAAATAATGTGCAAAAATGAATAAAATCGACAAAATATCCTCAAAATGCTGCATAGAAAGAGCAAGAAGTATTCGACTGATGAAAATTAATGGACAGAAAGCATTCATAATAACTCAAAATCAAAGTACACAAATTATTATCTTAAAAGTAATAGAAAACATTGAAATAATCGATAAGCAGCTAATAGCTTTTGATGAGACGCGTGATTCGACATCACAGTTTGAACGAAAGAGAAAATGGTGCACTCCCTGTGATTTTGCCGTTTAAGTTTTAACAGTAGAATGTATGCAGCGAGACAGACGTTCCGCGACATAGTTGCAGGCCCAATAAGGTTTGTGTGCAGACAATAAGCAAATCTTCAAATGAGAAAATAAGACTTTTATAAATTGAAATCTAATTCTAAGCCAGTCAAAAGTTGCAATTATAACATGCATGTAAATTAGTTGCTAACTAACTTTTCAAACGAGCATACACTAGGTAGTGATGCAAATGAAAAATTTTCCAATTTTTTCAAAATTTTCCATTAGAAAATTTTGAAATTTATTTTTTGGTGATTTACGTTTTTTCCTTTGTTTTGGAGACTTACTATGGTCGTTTGAAAAAATTATGTAGTATTCAAAGTCCGAAAACTTCTCTATCATCCCTGCATGTTAACTTTTGGTACCAACTGCACCTTTTCCATGTCTATCAGACCTTTCCAAATGAATTTCAGACATAAGATGGATTTCAGATTTCTCTAGCTGAAATTCAGATATCTGTCACAAGCTCAACTTTGAAAAGATCTTTAATTCAAATGGAGATCTCCAATACATCTGGATCATATCTGAAATTCATTTGGGCAGATCTGAAATCGATTTGGAACTATCTGAACCATCTGAGCTAGAAATGGAGGATGTGTATCCTCAACGAAGATATCGGACAATGCGCCAGAAGTTTGAAGCTATCATAGATATTCTTTTACTGATCACAGATATCTTTAGTCTCCAAATATCTCACGAGTTTAAAATCTTTATATCTTCCAATATGGTCGATCATGAATACTGCGTGGACTGTGTGCTTATAGGCTACTTCATCACATGTTCATCAACACATGGAGAATTTGCATCACTATTATCAACGCTGCATAATAAAGCTTAACTTTCAAGCTAGCAATTAGCAAACTCCAAAATGAAGTACATTTTTGCTCCAGATCTTTCCCATTACATAAAATTATACCCCTATTGTAAAGCAAGATTCATGTTATCCCAAACGGTGTCTGTGTGATAATTAAAAATGCTAACAAATTTAGTACAAGCCACTGGTGGCAAAGGAATGTTCAAAAATTAGCGGACGGAGCTCGTATTGCTACGATCGCTCTAATCGAAATAATGATGAAATCAAGAGTTTTAGACCAATTTATTGGAACGTAGCTGCCTCGGCAGTGGAAGCGCTCAAATTACAGGCCTATCAAAAAAATCAAAACTTTCAAAATTTTCCAAAATTTTCCATAATTTTCTACGGAAAATTTTCATCAATAACACTAGGTGACATGCCATGCGTAATTACGGACCACCCCCAAACATCCGTGGTTAAGGACATTCTATTCTTCTACTCGTGCGCACATACGCGCTGCACTAAGAGTCAGAAATCCCTTGATCTGATGCTGTTGAAACATGGTGAATGTTTATGAATACGCGCGGGTGAGCGTTAGCTTGCGCGTCGTCTACGGTTGTCTGCGTTGCCGCTTGAACCACGGATGAACCGCTAAGCATGTTCTGTCTTCCTTGAGCATGAAATTGAGGTGCTATCACATTGCTTAGCCTCTGATACATGCAGACACATGAGACGCAAAGTCTACATAACAGGACTGCCGCCAGATGTTGCAGGAATGTCACGCATAGCCACGGATGTTTAGGGTCATGTGTATTGGGCCTAATTACGCGTAATTGAACTTGGCATGTCACCTAGTGAAACTTCAGAGAAATGATCAGATTCACTTCTTAATCAAAAAGTGATTAAATATTCATTTTTTATTGAATAGATACATAACACATTTTTTATCCAACTAGATTGATGAAATTCCGTATCATCACTGAAAAGTAAGCAAATTACACAATTTAATGGATATTTATAATCAATTGCATTTCTGAATTGCTGATTTGCATTTTGCAATTAATTAACTATGTATATCGCACCGCGAGTTATGGATAGGAAATTTTATATAGGCCTACATTTGTCTCGATTATTGTCCTTATATCCTCGAAAGTAGGTCTACTGCAATTATGAAGGTAAAGTCTTGCAGCTGAAGATTTCATGTAGGTTTAACGTAGGTTTATTTAAATTTTCGTCGGAGTGACGCCCTCATTACAGAAAAGAGATCAAACAAACATTTTTCAAAAGCCATAGATACATCAAGAGATCAATGTTTGGAGCTGTCAGTTTTCATCTCTAATTGATGCATTGGAATCAGCAGCTATGATGGAAATCTACAGCGGGAACACTTTGCTTGATAAGCAAGTTTGTAGATGATTATGGATGTTGCACTCCTTTCGTGTAAGATGTTCATTTATTCGTGTAAATGTACATGCAAATCATTGTCATTGGCAGCCATTGTGTACAGTATTGCCGATATAAAATTTAGAACATGTTGTGTAATTATTTTATAAATGACCATCTGTCATTGACATAGGCTGCCAATTTCCTTCTTATGGATTTTGCAACCTGAAAGTCCGCGATCCCCAATGCTCGAATGTGACTTTTGTATAGAGCATTTCTTAAATTGCAAGAATGGTGGGATATAGGAACAGCAATCAACACTCTCTTAATTCTTCAACACTCTCAAATATTCTTTTAAGTTTGTTCTGAGTTTGCATGGAGTACGCAGACTTTCAAGGTGCCAAATTCATAAGAAAGGAATATGTCAACAAAAGATGGTTTTAAAATATTTGTAAAATATGCTCTAATTTTTATATCAGCAGCACTATGCGCCATTTACATGTGCGAATGCAATGACATCTGACACGAAAGAGAGCATCCATAATCAACATGTTCCCTCTGTAGATTTCCATCATAGCCTCTGACTCCAGTACTATCAATATGCATTTCAGTGAAGCTATTAGATAAAATCATTAAGGCCTACTCGAGTAGGCCTCGAGTAGGTATTCAGATCTGAATAATAGCGATGAAAACTTTGACTTTTGAATTTTTTTATCAGTAACTTTTGAAAATTTTTGCATGATCCTATTTCTTTGAACAGACCGTCATGCCGGCGAAAATTCAGATAAACCTACATTTCATCAACAAAGCTTTTTTAATATCTACTTTCATCAATAAAAGTGTTGCTTAAAGTTGATTATGAACCATTGTTACCTGCATCTTTATTTTTGTGTCAAGCAATTTTGATTGACATAGCGTTCGTTGCGTATGTAGCGTATATAGCGTATGTAGCATAGCGTATATAGCGTATGTAGGCCTAAGATAGACACAACATCTAAGCAGAGCTCCATTCTGAACAGTCATTTCTATCGGCACTCGGCAGCTAGGAACTTAATTACTTGCTGTACACAGTTTGAAACGCACCATGCAAAGCGGTAGCAAAACAGAGTATTCAAAATTTCAAGTACAATGATCTCATTAAATTGCAGCACTGTAAATAATCATGCAGCAAATATTATCCGGTAGCTGTAATTGGTCGAGATCATTACTACAATTTAAAGACTGAGATCTTGTATTATCTCATTTTACTATTTATGAGCAACATTAGCTAACTAAGCAGTTTATCAATATATTAGCAATACTTCGTTTATACACAAATCTTCAGAATGACAATTACATCACGAACTCTTATACTGCACTGGCAGCTCTCAAATAAGGGCCGTACTATAAAGTGTCACACATACCTAATCTATTTTCTTTATGTCCCCGATAATTTACACAAGAGAAACTTGGTGTGCTTTGCGTTCCAGCAAATTTAGTAATGAAATTGTCTGGATTAATTCACAAGAATATCACACATCACAGCGTTAGCAAAAGACAAAATAAATCCGATGTAAATTCTGTTTGTTTGCATCACCGATTTAATTCGGCATCTACGGCGTGAAATATCTTGCCTTAGTTACACAAATCAAGACTCTGTAAGCAAATGCGTCACCATAAATCCGAGCAGAAGTAATTCATCTGGGAAGTGTGTGCCTTCTTCACTCCGTCGTCATCGATGGCGAGTTCCTCCGATGAAGTCGAAGCATCGTCGAATAATGAGGACATTGAAGATATTCCACTATCAGAAGATTCTCCAAAATCCAGTCCTCGAAAGGTGACAGGACTGCCGTTGCCCAACACTGCAGTGGCTGATCATTACGCGACAATGCTCAAGACAACGGGTGGCCCTCGCTTTGCACTTCTTGGAAGAAAGATTGTTCGAGTGATGTCTTTAAAAGCCATCGCTACACCTTCGTCCTCTCGTCTTCCGACGGACCAAGATCGTCTTGATAGAGAAAATGTCGACAATTTCATTGAAAGGGTTGATCGCCTTCCGTCTTCTCCGCGCTTTTCCAGCACACTGTCGAATGAAGGATTGTATGCCTATATGAAGGGTTATGAGGATCTCGTAAGAGATCACATCACCAAGAGTGAACCTGGAAGCTTTCTTCGTCTTCCTCGCACCAAAACTCCGATGTGTCAAGACATGCGTCGACGTATGTTGGACCTTGCACCAACAATGGCGTCGCCGAGAAAAGTTGAAATGAGGCACAGTCGACTGTCAACCTCACGTGAGGGGAAATCTGGTCAAGAATATCCCAATCCAGCACCTGTCACTCCTCGAACTTCACCATTCAGCTTCCGCACAAAGCTGTCAACTCCTCGTCCGATATCCAACTCTCCTGTGCACTCAGAAGATTCGAACCAACTTAGTCAACTTCGTACAAGCTACACTATTGAGAACGCAATGGACATTGTTGATTCAATACGATCTCGACAAGGGGAAGTTGTAACTTCTCAAAGACACAAAAGGCATTCCATCAAGCCTGTAGAGCATTACAGAATTTGGACCAATCATTGGAATAGACAATTTGTCTTTCGGGAAAGAACTAAATCCGGCATTGAAATGAATGACTGAAAACTGAGAAGAATTTCTGTAAGAAAGAGGTCATTCTGCGATAAGAGGTAGCATGACAGCGGTGTTATGCTGTGGTCAAATACTCCGATACTTCTTTGTAGGCCTAATTGACAAAAAACAAATTTGTTATACAAGCAAGTTAAGCTGACGACAAGTTTAGGTTGTGTGGATGAATATTTTCTACGTTGTTGCCTTTACGTATATAATAAAAGTAATAATAACAAATTGGTTTCTTAATTTCATTTGCCAGATTCATCTTCATTTAAGCTGTCAGATGTGTATTGATAGTGGCAGGTTTTATTAACTCTCCTACAATGAGGCTACAACAGAAAAATTGAACTTGAAAAGCATGGAAAATTGTACGTCAGGAAAATCGCATTTTCATCGTTCAGTTTCAATCAAAAATTGTTAGTCAATTCAATTTATTTACATTTCAATCCTTCTTCTAGTGTTACTATTTCCTCCGCATGCTTTATTAATACTTTCCAATATTTCAATCTACAAATATTAAAACAAGTCGATAATTCCGAAAATACTCAAAAGAAAGTGCAAACATTACCAGAATCAATCAACATGCAATCTTCAAAATAATCGACAAAAATTCGACATGCGATATTGAAAGAAATATGGAGCGATTATAAAGATAATCAAACAGGTAAAGCTGAAATGATACACGAAAAGTTACACAAACTGATGTAAAAGCAACGCTAAGAATTAATGAAAATGTTCATCAAGAAAAACTGAAGCGAAATACAAAAAATGACAGCAATCGGCAGAATTTAGACCAAAATTACTTAATATAATCGACAAGCATTGGTACGAGTAATAAAAGAATAAATCGATTTATTATATACCATCAAAGAGTTCAAGTGAAATAATAACATAAAATGCTGAAGTAAATCAGCAAGCAATACTCAAAATAGTACAGAAATGAAACTTACAATATCTGAAAACAGTCGATAAGCAATGATGTGACAAAACACGAATAATACTGAATATAATCGACAAGTACTAATCAATATTATGCACTTCACTACTTACTGTATAAAGCAGGGATGCGGAGTCGGAGTCCCGGGGTCCTATCATTTTTGCTGGAGTCGGAGTCCTATCAAGTGATAGGACTCCGGTTTCTGGCCTATAACTAAACCCGAAGTATAACACAAACAAATTATTTATCCTCGTGCATAGCCGTCACTGTTTTGATGTCAACTTTCTCCGTCAAACAAAAGTACAGAGAAACTGCATGCAAGGCTTGTAATAGTTGAGGGAATGAACCGTGATAGTGAAATAAGGATTGTCTTTTCACTCGGTGATTTAGTAGAGAAGGCAAGCCTTCCTAGCCTCGACGCACCAAAGGTCACATCAAAGACAAAAATGAAATACTAGTTTGTTTGAGCACATTACCTCTTCACCCAAGCTTAATCTTGTGTGATGGCTCCTCCAAATCGCATATTAAAATCGAAAGTGTACTCACATTTTTGAAGAATCGGAAATTTTCCTGCCTGGTAGAGACTGGAGAAAAATCGTGTAAAGTACACATCAGGGAGGAGCCGAGTCGTATGCATTCAACTTAAAGCGACATTTGATAAACTTTCATCGAAAATGATTGATAATTGATAAAGCAATGATCACTAAAGATAGGTTTAGGTAACCAGGTTGCCAGTTTTTCAAAAAACTAGGCTATTTATACTAGCCACCCGAAGTCGGAGTCCTATCAAAATGATAGGACTCTGCATCCCTGGTATAAAGTTTGGAGCGCCTTACCACGTAAAGCGGTAGCAAAACAAAATATTCAAAATTTCAAACTACAATGACTTCATTAAATCACAGGACTGTAAGCAATTACGCAGCAAAAATTAAAACGGCATCTGGAATTGATTGAGATCATTATTATGTTGAAAATTACCAAGAAATTTATGCAGATTGCTGAAAATCATTGACTGCTGATCAAGACATCATTTTTGACGCAGGGATAAAAGAAATGTTTAATTGGATAAACTTTCCTTGACTAGGCTACTTCTAAATTGCTTCATTGGTAGAGACATTAAAGCGGAAATTTGGAATGTTGTTAATATTCTATCGCATGCAGAAGGTTTAATTCTCCAATATTTCTGTCTTAAACTATTATTCCACACTTTCGTGCAAGGCTTTTCTTTAAAGATCTTGTGACTTCCTTATCAACTGGAATTTGTTTTAAAACAGATAATCACATCCAGATGATGAGCATATCAAAGGCAGACCACAAGATTCTGAAATTACAAAGCACATTCAAAGAAGCGACAGCCAATGATTTTTCTATCGTCTGCCGTACTAAGCACTGACTGGAATGAAACTGACAATTTATTGAACGAATGAGATTCTTCTGTTCCGTTGCATATCCTTTAATTGTGCTACAGAGAGGTAATTGTCGATGCGCAATTACCTCTACATTCCATTCTATTGTAAATTTCATTTTAGCTGTTCTTAACTGTGTTTACTTGATCATTTTAATTTGTATATAAACTTCATTTTGTTGATTAGCCTTGATGCACTGATGATGTATCAATAAACGATGCGAAATCGATCGACAATGAATCAAGTGTTTATGTATTTACATCTTGGTCGTAAAGTATACAATGCTAACGTTGGGCTCATTATCTTATAAAACTACATTCAGATTTGTTAGAAGACATAGCGGCCTCAAAACTGTGAAGATGATGGATTTGATAAAGCAAAAGACAGAATTTAAGAGAGAGAGAGAGTGAGTCAGCAACTGTTTTCTGCATCTCAGTTGCTGAATCTTTCGCATGATATAGGCTGTAATCATTCAGAAACGCTCAAGAAGTTTCCGCATGATTTACCATGAATTAAATATTGTTCTTGTCTCTTGAATTACATGTCACATCATGTATTTTAAAATGCAAATCTTGATAATCTTTCTAGAGCGTCACACACAAGAATTTTAGGAGGTTGCGTTGAAATAGAATGTTGACCTACTACATGTAAAGAGAACCATAACCCATAGACGCAGTAGTGCGCCGCTTTAGGAGGTGCTGATTTGCAGTCTTGCACATCAAACTGCACTGTAAACCAGCACCTCCTAAAGGAAGATACTATTCGTAACTAATAAAAAAATCCAAAAGCAAAGCGTTTTAGGAGGCTAGCGCACTATTGCGCCTACGCAATACACATGTAATCTGCCACCTCATGCATCCTATATTGCCACATGCTATCTAACAAATGAATCATATTTCATTTATATATATCCTATAGGACGCATGTTTCTTTGACTTTAGGAGGTGGCAGATTACCATGGAGGATTAAATGAGAAAATTATGCGAGAACATTGATGGAAATATTTCAAAGGGTATAATAACACATCATGAACGTAGCATATTCATGAAATCAAAGAGATTTATAAATCAAAGCCATGCTAATTAATTCAAATGATTTACTGAAGCCGGGAATCTCTATGACCAATGCTATTTCACTCTTGATGCAAAAATATAAGAGCACAACTACAAAATCTAGAGATAAAGCTTGTAGTGGCATAATATATCTCATATATAATAAATGAAAACCTGCTGATGTTAGAAAACTAATGGAGAGACCTTTAATTATTCCCTTTCAATTGATCTTACTTTATCCTAAGTCTGAAGATTATCTGACAAGTCGAATGAATGAGCTTCGGGATCTATAACATTGGAAAAGCTTAATCCTGATTAATCTTTTTGCAAACGAGACACTGTTAAATTGCCAGAAAACGTTGTCAGGATGCAAAGATATCACACTCATCCTCTTGTCAGCATTTTTGTGGATAATGGTGATAAATTTGGAAGTCATCTCAGAAGAAAGAAGAATAAAGTCCGAAATAGAGAAGCTCTTGTATAGTGCACAAAATAGAAAAGTGAAGACAGTTATCCCACTGCGAATACACAAATAGTATCAACATGTAATATAGTTCACGTAAAGTAGTATGCTTAATCGCGATGCAAATCGCTGAGACATTTGAAAATTTGAAATTTGAGACGTGCATTTTCGACAGTAGCCTTTATTAAAAGAAATCAAATTGCACAATACTGGCCTTCAGTGTATAGCGGCTTCTAACGGTCGATGGTAACGAAGACCATGGCTACCATTGGTGTTTAAAAATTACCGGCAACTAATTTTAAGTTTTAGTTTTATGTACTGGTAATTTATCGTTAATTTATATTCATGTCCTTATAACTTTAAATATATTGCGCACCAACATGCTCTGATTTTAATCAAATGCCGTTTGGCTAAATCTGATTCTGATAACGGCTAATTGATTTTTACTCAATGTCTGATTCCTTGTAGTATAAATTGTGATTAACGGTTGTCTTGCTTTGCAGCATATTTCAGGATTTTTCAATATTCAATCACCTGTAGAAAAGTAAATAATGAATGCATCCGAAAGCTTTCCCGTGACTTCTAACGAATTGACATTGTGAAGTTGCATGTAAAGTTTGGTCCGCCAATTATTATTATTTGTTTTCAATGCTGCGACCTAGAAGTGCTTCACCTGTCAAGCAGTTCCGGCAACTTCTCTTGGACCCTGCTACGGAATCCGGCAAGTTCTCTTTACAATCCGCGATCCCTTGGAATATTTGTTGATGTATGGGTGTTGCCAAGCGCTCCATGATGATCAGCTGTTGGTCTGATAGATTAAACTGCAGTACGTTGATGTATAACGAACCTGTTCTCAGGTGAACGTCACTTGAGGAGTAGGCCGAAATGAGACAGTCCGGGGTGACGAATTCCCGCTATTCTGAAGCGGTATATTTCTGAGATGACACGGCCAACAGTTAGACAACGAAGCAGACCGAATCGGTGTCTATGTAGGTAGAAGATCCAATATGAAGATTTCATCCCAGTGTTATCAGCTGATGCTTGTATTACATACTGGTTTTCATACTTATTTTCATACCAGGCTGTGAGAATGATGACCCGATCAATGGAAAATTTTTATTTGAGATGGGTAGGTATGTAGGTAGAGTGTCGCCTCAAAGAAGTGTCTGTATACGGTAAAAATTTTGCATGAAAATATTCGGTTTTTTGCGGAGATTACGTTCCTGCGGTTCAAAAATTATTTGAGCAGTTTTTAAAATGCTATACTTTGGCAAATTTATATACTACCGACATGAAGCCCCTTTACAAGTAGTATGAAACAAGTTGGTCATGAAAGGGAATGAATATTTGCTAATAAGCATCTTAATAAAGCGGAAATTTAGCTGATAATCAATTAAATTTTATGAACCCATAAGCCATAGTCCCTCCAAGTCTTCAAGTAAAAGTTGAGATCTTATTTGAGAGCTTATTGGCTAATATGCTAATTTTTCAATTCAATTTTCAGTGGCATGATTTAATGATTCACAAGGCTTCATTTCTTGAATCTGAGTAATTCATATGGATCTATTTGAATCTTTTAAAGTTCATTGTAATCAGTTTCTTTGATTATGATGTTTTGCTATTTCAGTGGCAGTTTTTGATGATCACGTTTAAGAAAATAATCTTATTATAATAAAGCTGAGCTTTTAGTTAACCCATCGAATTGCTAATTTAACAAACTATATTACCTCTCTCAGTTGTCATGACCTGGAGGATTTGCGGAATACTATTCCTTATTCTGTATTGCTATCATTATCAATATTTGTCTACACTAGGTGACATGCCACGCTCAATCACGCGTAATTATTCGCTCTGCGTCCGGGAGACCTTGGTTCAAATCTTGGTCGGGTCAAACCTTAGACTTTTGAAATAGGTACACTCTGCATTCTTGCTAAACACTCAGCACGAAAAAGAATGAGAGTGGTAAATGAAAAAACTCGGCCACATGGAAGAAAGGCTCCGTGCCTAATGTGCTTCCGAGTATAAACAACGTTCATTTATTTATTTAATTACACATGACCCTAAACATCCGTGGCTATGCGTGACATTGCTGCAATATTTGTTATATAGGTTAGTATAGTTGGCAGTCCTGTTATATAGACTTTGCGTCTCATGTGTCTGCATGTATCAGAGGATAAACAATGTGATAGGACCTCAATTTCATGCTCAGGGCAGACAGAACATGCTTAGCGGTTCATCCGTGGTTCAAACGGCAACGCAGACAACCGTAGACGACGCGCAAGCTATAAACGCTCACCCGCGCGTATTCATAAACATTCCTCATGTTTTGACAGCATCAGATCACGGGATTGCTGACTCTTAGTAAACTTCTCTATCATCCCTGTATGTCAACTTTTCTGTGTGACAATTAAAACGGACGGAACTCGTATTACTGTGATCACTTGCAGTGGAAGCGCTCAAATCAAAAAAATCCAAGATTCAAAATTTTCCGGAAAATTTTCATCACTACTCTTAGTGCAGCGCGTGTACGCGGGTAGAAGAATAGAATGTCCTTAACCACGGATGTTTGGGGTACTCCGTAATTACGTGTGGCATGTCACCTAGTGTACATTTCTCCAAAAGTGTAAAAATTGCACAGGTGTTTATTTAATGAAATTGAAATTGTATACACAATACACATTGTGGATTTAATAAATGCTAAGTCACCACTCTACCTAATATACTTATTTTATGGATGTAACCATCACGAATTGTGTGGACGTTTTCGACGTCGTGTCTGAACCACATAGCATGTCAAGATCTTTGCACGTGGTAGGCCTGCAAAATTAGAAACCTGCAAACAGAAAATGAGTACGCATAATCTACCGCATCTTTTCGTTTCTTTCTGTAATAAAGAAACCATGGTTCCATCTACTGTCCCTGCTTTGCAATATCATCTGGTTTGGATGTTCCGGACAAATAATTCCGATACCATAACATCTCCTCACCAAAAAGCAGACGACTGTCCTTTGCTGTAGGCCTATACGAAGCCTGCCTATGACTCGTGCCTGTGAGGCGTTGAGGCCGCTCTTGACACCATTCGTCTCCAAGATGGTCGATCCAGGGTCAACTCCGATGCGTTATCCATGGAGATACCGAGTTGATTGAGATCTTCGACAACCACGTCCATCCATCGTGTGTGTGGGCGCCCTCGAGGTCTTCTCCAACCAGAGGCTGTCGGATTGAAATCGAGCACACCTTTCGTTGGCAGTTCACTAGGCATGCAGAGCATGTGCCCCAGCCAACGCATGCGACGTTGAGCTACAAGGCGTGATAACGGCGGTTGAAGTGTGCGTCTGCGCACTTCGTCGTTGGTGATACGCTCTTGCCATCTGATGTTGAGTACTCGGCGTTGGCATCGGTTGTCAGAGCCCATAGTCCTTCTACCTTACGTTGCGGAAAGAGGCCAGGTTTCGGAGCCATAAAGCAAAACCGAAAGAACACCCGCGTTATATATTCTCATTTTGGTCCGGTTGCTGATATTCCGATGTCTCCAAAGAGGTCTCCAAAGTCTTCTGAGCACATCTTTTGCTAGAGCTCTTCTTCGAGCCAGTTCTTCGTCAATACCACCTCGCCTGCCAATCTTCGACCCCAGATAGATGAAGTTTGGGACAACTTCCACTATGTGATTGTTGACCACTATGGACTGTGGGGGTGTGCTCTCACTTATCATCATTAACTTTGTCTCAGAGTAGTTGACTTGGAGCCCCAATTTCGAAGCTTCATTGACATAGATGTTGATGGCTTGAATGAGGGAATCCATATCAGGAGCGAAAAGAGCAGTGTCATCTGCAAATTCGAGATCCCTTAGTCGGTAGCTACCCAGCTGAACTCCCTGCATCTGATCGTCAACTTTCTTCATTAGGTAATCTCTATACGACGAAGGGAGCATAATTTACAACATACGCCATCCTGACACGAACAGATTGCATAAATAACATTATTGTTTCCTCAAAGAATTTGAGCAGCCTATACCAACCTTTTAAAGCCTAAATGCAACCTAAACATTTTCAAATGACGGCGAAGCTTCAAGCATACAATATGTAAACAGACGAATTGTCCTCAACTCCCTTGAATAGGATCTTGCACGCATATTAGCCGCACCAAAACAGATTTCAGGACACGAAAACGGATTCTCTTTCTCCCAATATCACGTGCAATGCACTCAATGATTAAGATTGAATTCCAAAGTAGTGTCAAATATCTTTGTTGAATTCTGCTTTTTCGTGAGTGACATAGCCTCCAGAGGCTATGTAGGCCTACATGTAGACCAATGTTTGTTTACATTAATAGGCCAGCATCCTATCAGCTCCAATTTGATGCAGTTATTGTGTAATGTGCCCTCATTTTAGACTAAAATCTTGCTTCGCTTTTTTCTTTAGCAAATTGATGTAATCATATTTAAAAGCAGATGTACGTATAGCATGATATTAGGTGCACACGCTAGTAATGCAAATGTATTTTGTAGGCATATGTTCTGTAATTGTGCTTTCGGTATTGCAGTTTTGTTGCATTCATAGAACGCGACTTAATTGGCATCATCAAACTCAATTTTTGCCATAAATTGCATGCAAAATACGTTTCTAAGCATTGGTGTGCTTTGAAAGTTATCAATATGGAATCGAGTCTATTACTTTGCATCAAAAAGTGATAATACATTGGAGCACTGAGGTTACAGGAGACCCTGTATGGCAGGCGAAACAAATTTTTTTCTAGGCAGGAAAACCGCTAAGAAATGAAAAACTGACATTTTTCAGAAGTCTGCACTAGGTGACATGCCACGCTCAATCACGCGTAATTACGCATGACCCCAAACATCCGTGGTTATGCGGGATATTGCTGCAATATCTATTATATAAGTTAGTATAGTTGGCAGTCCTGTCATATACATGTAGACTTTGCGTCTCATATTTCTGCATGTATCAGAGGCTAAACAATGCGATAGGACCTCAATTTCATGCTCAGGAAAGACAGAACATGCTTATCGGTTCAACCGTGGTTCAAGCGGCAACGCAGACAACCGTAGACGACGCCCAAGCTATAAACGCTCGCCCGCGCGTATTCATAAACATTCCCCATGTTTCAACAGCATCAGATCAAGTGATTTCTGACTCTTAGTGCAGCGCGTATGTGCGCGCGAGTAGAAGAATAGAATGTCCTTAACCACGGATGTTTGGGGCATAGAAATAGATTGTTTATCTGAAGTTGACTAGAATGGAAATTGACTCAAGGTCGCAGCACATCCGGGGGAACTAAGTTGGGGCATGAACCACCAATGAAAAGCTTAGAATTGCACATGTGAATGATTCTAAGTCAATGATACAGCCGTTGACCAGTGCATCTAAGTGAAAATGCGTGCGATTTATGTGCCACTATTGCGTATTGCATGAAGCTTCATTTCCATTCTAGAGGTTTTATTGTTATCAATTTCTATGGCTTGGGTTGCTCCGTAATTACGCGTGAATTACGCGTGACATGTCACTTAGTGTGTTAAGCTTTCATCCAAGACCTGATAATCAAAAGTCTGATGATGAATAAACATTGTTCTAGGTAAAAGCCACACGCTCTATACGCATCATACGGTGGCCTAATTCGGCCACATGCTTTGATCTTGATTGCCTAAATTTAAATTCATGATTTGAATGGATAATATATTGATGAAAAAAAATAGCAGCCTTAATGAGCAATAGCAAGTGTTAAGACTAATGTAACTGGGTTGTTCGTATGAAAAAGTGTTGAGAGATTCGATAGCTAATTTACCGATGATTTAGCATCTTATCAGACTCAATTTACATAAAAAGTCTTTCGAATTAGCTTAACATGACATTGCATTTCAAAATTACGCAATTTTATGTTTCAGCACGCGAAATTTAATATTCTATGAATTGTACTCTGCAAATATTTGACTTTCTATAAATACAGTCCAAACTAGCTGTCAATGTAAGAAGGATTATACAATCTATTATACAACAACTTCCACTGAAATTTGGTGAACTAAATGGACACAGAATGTTTGTTGCTTGCTATCGAAATTGTCTTCCATATTTTCGTGGATAGATAGTACTAGCAATGCTAGCCTATCGCACCACTATGCAGAACGTAAACTAAAGTAGATGAACTAAAGTTTATGATGTACATCAGTAGCATATCCAGATATTTTCAGATATGCACGTGTATATTGCAAGCTTCGGTCATCATTCAATTTGATTTCGACACGCAGAATACCTACCTATGGAAACTGGATACATCTATGGTATACATATACATCATAATATAGTATATAAATATGTACATATAATTCATTATAATATGAGAGTGAGAGAGAGAGAGAGAGAGAGAAAGATCATCAAATGAAAGAATATGCAGATATCGTCCCTATTGTAGCCTTATGGTAAAAATCTGATACACTGGAAAAAGTCATCACACATGTAGGACAACCCATTGACTTTTACGCGTTAATCGATAGGCCATAAGGTCTATTAAATTCGATTAGCCCATAGAGCCTTCAATTCAAGGCTCTGGCTACTTAATGTGAATATCAAAAGAAGTTTCATATGGCCTAACCGTAGGCTATCCTCAAATTATCGATGTGCAAATTAAAGGGTAGTTGTAACTTGTGAGTGCATTGGACCTTTTGTCTTTACAAAATATAATGAGGAAACCCCGAAAAAGATCAAATGTGTGTCGGTAATTTATTTCAATCTTGCCAGTAAATACCGGCAATTTACCACTGGTAATTTACCGGTTATTTACCACACTTCAGACACTAGGCCTACCATCGACCGTGAGAAGGCTCTGGACACCGAAAGACAATTTCGTCTAATTTGATTATTGAACTTAAAACTACTGTCGACCAAATTTCTTAGACCCTTTCCCTAGTTTTCCAGTTGCATTTAAAATGATATCTCGACGTTTATAACAGTATAATTCATGTTTTGTCAAATTGATTGTAGACTGTTTTCAGAATTTTTTCGTATTATTTGTGCTCTATTTTGCGTATTGTTTGTCGATTTATTTGAACATTTCATGTCATTATTTTACTTGAACTCTTCGATTGTATTTAAAATCTATTTCTTCCTCTTTCAGAGTCACTTGTTGATTGTTTTTTTTCGAAATTTTGGTTATAACTTGTATAATGCTTGGACAATCACAGGGTCCACATGAATTCTGAATGTCCTCTAAATTTGCAGCGACATTGAGTTTATGTGACTTTGACTTCGCATGAAAAGCCAAAAACAGAAGCCACATTAGACATAAACCATTGCTAATGGCTTAAATATAAGCATGAGCAGCAACATCGCTAAGGAAATCAGTAGGATGTGTATACAAGCATGGCAGGCATTTAATCGTGCAAAAGATGTATTCAGGAGTGGCATACCACTGTGCCTTAATAAGAGACAAACCACTAATTAGTGCATTCTCCCTGTGTTGACATGTGGATGGAAAAGTGTGGAGTACAACGAAGGAACATAGAAATAAACTTCAAGTTACCCAAAGAGCAATGTTGAAGATTACAAGACGAGATGAAAAGTGCACATGGATTGGACAACAGACAGGAGTAAGTGATGTCCTGGAGACTGTAGCAAAACTGAAATGGAGCTGGGCTGGACATATAGCAAGAAGACAAGATGGGCGTTGGACAAAATCGGCTACGGGATCGTATAGGACGGCAAAAGAAGAAGAGGAAGACAGAGAACGCGTTGGGAAGACAGTCTAACTAAAGTGGCAGGAAAAAATGGATGCGCGAAGCACAAAACCGACGAGGTTGGCGATATCGTGTAGAGGCCTTCATCCAGCAGTGGACAGAAAACGGCTGGAGAAGAAGAAGAAGAATTCTTCTGTGTGCCACTCGTTTGAACCAGTAATGAAAGGAGACTAAAGCGAAATACTTAAATGATGGGAATTTCGGGAATAGTCTACATCTTGGAATTATGGCTGCCAGCCCTAGCGCCCGTGCTAAATGGCTAAAAGAGTTCAACGAGAGTAGTGTAGCGTTCAAGTTCATGCCTGATAGAAAAATGCATTTTGCTTATCTTGTGAGAGGGCCATCGAAGCAACGCAGAAATCTCAGTTAAGCCAACATCAGAATACAGGCACTCATATTCAGAACACTAAATTTAAAAAGAAAAGGGGGTATTCTCAAACGCAGCTAGAAGACGTTTGCTCATCGGAGGATAAGAAATCAAAGACTGACATGCTCAGCAAGGAACTATGTGAAGCCATGTTATTCGTTAACATTTCCTGGATTGAGCTGCAGAATGCGAAATTTCGTGAATCCTTGGCGAAAAACATCGGGATTACGCTACCAGATGAAATGACGATCCGATGGCTCATCTTGTGTGCCCTAAATCTTGCCCAACGACAGTCAATGGAACCCCTCCAGATCCTCATCTGATCATTCCTTTTGGACAGGGGTTCCCAAACTGAGGTACGCGAAGGACTTTTGAGGGGTACGCATAATATGGGAGATTTATTATAATTCATTTTTACTCTGATAACTTTCCTGTTAATGGGTCAGTGCGCATTCTGCATTGGATTGTCATCATCTGGCCTTGAAGCAACCGCTGCTAATTAGCGACCACCAAATCGACCCCAACCACACACTTATTTATGTGAATCCGGATTCTCCACCATGGTAATGATTAAAAGCAAATAGAGAGCTGGTTTGATGTTGGAGCATGACTTTCTCTGACCTTGTGTTGTTGCACAAGCGCGCATCAGTTTCGCCTAGTTAAATTCTTATGTTGTTATATTACGAATTTCGTATATTTCTACACGTTATTAAATTTTGGCATGATTGAATTCTTGCTATCTTTTTACATGCATAGGTGAGGGTACGCAGAATATGGGATATTTATTATAATTCATTTTTACTCTGATAACTTTCCTGTTAATGGGTCAGTGCGCATTCTACATTGGATTGTCATCATCTGGCCTTGAAGCAACCGCTGCTAATTGCGTACCACAAACACCACTCAACCACATACTATTATTTATTGAATTCCTCCTCCACCCATGGTAATAAATGAAAAAAAAATAGAGAGCTGGTATGATGTTGGAGCATGACTTTCTCTGACCTTGTGTTGTTGCACAAGCGCGCATCAGTTTCGCCTAGTTAAATTCTTATGTTGTTATATTACGAATTTCGTACATTTCTACACGTTATTAAATTTTGGCATGATTGAATTCTTGCTATCTTTTTACATGCATAGGTGATGGTACGCAGAATAATGAAAAATCCTATGAGTTTCTATGTTGTGGATGGAAAGGTTGGGAACCACTGCTAAGGCAAACCAAGGGATACATGTTCAAATATGAAACCATTACATGTGCATGCATGGATATGTGTATATACACTTCGGGAAACTTTCTGAAGCCATTAAAGCTGTTCTTGCCCGATGTCATTGCATTCAATGTTATCAAAGCTGTCAAAGTAAGATTGCAGTTATTTCGGGTCGAGTACATATTGTTTACTGCGCAATTCATTCTTAGCTAGAACGCCCGAAGTTCACTGTCGTCACTCAAGTGTACTGAACGCTGGCGTATCAGATAATTCATATTTATTAATTATTCACATTGAAAGTAATTGAAGGTGTTGTCTATGCATGTGATTATGAAAGGCGTCGATGAGCGTCTGAAATCTTGCAATATTGATAATTTCTGCAGCAAAATCTTTAGTCTGACAGAATCAAATGAATCGGTATGACTATCGCGTTAACAAACTGTCTCTGCTAGATGAATTGTTATCATTAGTGTCAGATTTCACAAGTAACATGATATGCAGTTGCGTTTGCGGAAATTGTGTCTGACTTTGGAAAGGAATGTATAGAATTTGTACGTCTCAATGCCTCAATGCATTGGAATAGGAGATTGCGAATGTATTGTTTTGAATCATTTCGGAAATTTTATGCCGGATGTGTGACTTTTGAATAAATGCAGCCAAAAATCTGAATACACATAGCCGAAATTATCTTCTAAATCTGTGAGGGTAATTTTCCATGATATGAAAAATGTCGAGGGGCAATATAACATTATCATGGATTTTTGAGGGCGCGTAAGTGACTGAAAATGTCTTACATTGTTGCCCGAAAAAAGCTATGTTAGTAATATTGTGCGTAATTGAAATGAATTGGGCAGCAATTAAGGAAAAAAGCGGGCAGGAATGCTATGAATGATGCAGATATGCACAGATTGAAATTTCAAAAATGTCTTTCACATGCATAGATAGAAAAATCATCATTGCGGGATACATTGTTGCCTTTCTTTTTCCACATTGTACCATAGCTCACTTACGCACTATATTTTTTACCTTGCCCTTCTGTATGGACAAGATAAATTGTCATAGAAATATTCGTATAATCACATTGGTTATTGAACATTTGCCATAGAGTTAGAGGATAATCTATTCTTTGAATCCAGCGGGCAAGAAAATCGCAAATATCCTTGACCGCTTACCGCGGCCTCGGATTTCTACATTTTCTTCATAGAATACCTATTATCCCATACATGTACATGTGCATGTAAATTGAACGCCTATTCTTATCTTATTGAGTGAATGCGGAAACTAAAAATGTATTTGCTTTTTTATAATAATTATTGCCGGACCCGCATCTTTTTCAGATATTGAGTTATCAAAAACGAGGAACTTACCAACAAATCTACAAGCTAAAAATGGCATATGCAAGCGTACAAGCTTTCTCTACACAGCAGCATCAACAGGTTCATCCAAGTTGCAGTTATCTAAATACTAATTTGCAGTTATATTCCACCACCTTTTTCCTATATATACTGTAAATTCTCTATTAAATGTAATATATACAGTAGCGAGCTTACAGTACTTCACAACATTACAACTCGTTTCATGGGAAAGCCCAGCAATCTAAGTGCTCAGAAAGATCACATATGCCTTGACTTCTCAAAGGCTTTGAAAAGCTTCAATTCAATCGCTTGCTCAACATTCAGTTCCGTTGGAATTTTAATCGAAGTTTCAATATGTGGCTATAAGTTCCTACTCGAATTATCGCTGTCAACGTGTACGCATTGAAAGGGATATTGGCTCTGTTTATTGAAATCCCATCTGCCGTACCTCAAGCTTCTTTCCTAGGACCGGTGTTACCGGTTCTTTGACAGATACTCGGAAAAGAATTGAAATTTCGTAGAAAAATAGAGGTATTTCGAGCATCCTTTTCATCTGTGCCATACTTTACCATTTCTTTCCCTTGGTGTTGTATGTTGACAAAGGGCTACAGCTCTATGGTTTGAGCACCAATATTTTGCAATCTTACAATATCCGTCTTATTTAATTCGCTTCTTTATGCTGTTTATCATTGCAGCAGTGTTACAATAGTAGATTACTAAAGAAAACAAAGCAGTTCCAGTATACTTTCATCTCACTCGACAGTAGGCGTGGCAACGTCCTTGAGCAAATTATTCATTGAACATTTTAAACAAGAATTTTTTTGAGCTCTGAAGAACCACGCAGGCTCCAGGAACCCCATGATTTTCATGTTTGTCATACAATCGCTCCCGAAATTGCGGAACAACACAATTGGCGAGTACTCGTTCCAATGGTTGCATCAGTATTTTCTAACTTTGTCATCTTGTTTACTATAAATAGCAGTTTTAACGTCCATGACATATTTCAGGCAGGGTCACACACAGAGTTGGCTGGCCTAGGCAAGCATGACAGCAGAAATGGCAATAATCTCTGATTCATTTCTGAGTCACATGCTGAGCGTAGAAATTTCCAAATAATGTCACGAAAAAGTATTTCATGACAATTACATGAAAAGTAGAATTACTTTGTACATCTTATTGTCGTCATATAGACAAGCGAAGGAATCGCAAAATGTTCCGATTTTGGCTGCTATAGGGTTCAATTGGCTAAGGCCTCAACCACACTGAAAGCAATGCAAAGCAAACACGAGCATGTTTGAGCGCCTAGTTGAGGGTGCCACATTGCAAGTGATGTAAGCGTCTGGAACGGATGCAACGTGATGAGATGCACATCACAGATGGCCATACGACAGACGTCCTGTGCGAACGGAAGCAAGCGGTTTTTTAGTATTTCTGCAATGTATGTTGCTAGCAGGCACAAGCAGCTGTGCGCTCCAATTATGTACATATAAATGGCTCATGTGGTGAGTGAACATTAGTGGCATGTATTGAACATCACTGGCATCCAGTCAACATTAGTGGCATGCAGTCAACATTAGTGGCATGTAGTCAACAGTAGTGGCATGTATTGAACATAAGTGACATGCAGTCAACATTAGTGACATGTAGTCAAAGTTAGTGGCATGTAGTCAACAGTAGTGGCATGTATTGAACATAAGTGACATGCAGCCAACATTAGTGACATGTAGTCAAAGTTAGTGGCATGTTGTCAACAGGTAGTGATTCTGAATCATGATTTTTTCGGGGCTTTTTTTGTGAAATGAATAGTAGTACAATCTAATGATCATTCTGAATTAAAAATCCATTTCAGTAAATTGAATGTTGAGTAATTTAATTTAATTTCAATTCATCATTTAAAGAAAGCAATTGAATTGCAATTAGTTATTGACAGTGAGTGATTATCGACGGATCGGTGCAGTGTTGATTAAGTAAATGGACGATTTTATTATCAATAACAAGAATGATGATTCAAAACTCAGGATCCTATCTGTATATCTTCACAGACAGACTTTTGTCCATTGGCAAGAGATATTAACTTTTACGTCTCCCCTTACATGACAGCTCTAAACACTTAAAGTAAATAGAAATGTCATATTTCCTCTTGAACAATAAATGTCTAACTACAACTCACTGAATGAATAGAATGTTTTGCACGCTATTGGCATTTCATGATTGGACGAATCAAGGCAGTATATCATGAGCACCACTAAAACTCACTCGCTTCTCAGATTACACGATCTTGTCCTCGTTACATCGAGAAAGCTAATCAAATCATCGGAGACAATTGACTGTAGAGGTAAGCCATTGTTTATTCAGAGATGTCGTAATGGTTTCTCTATCATTTCTATCTGTTTCTCAAATTAATAATATAATTCGTCATCGCAAACTCAATCTCTTCTTAAAAGTCAATATTATACATCACACAGGCTTTCGTTTGCATTTCCAGTTATCATTTTGAAAGACATGGGTGGTGGCACTCACTGTGTCTTGTGGAATATTGAACTGTGTCTCGATTATATTCTACCAAATATTTCGGAAACCCATTGTCAATTCTATGTACATACATGTACATGTAAGTTCCCAAAACGGCTACACGTAATTCCTGCATACATTGAAAAATACAATTACATGACAATCAGTGTTAGAAATCCTTGCAAGCAAACCAGTGATACAATCCACTGCATCGACTCTATAGATTTGATCACGAGACTAGTTTCCAGTCACGATGAGACGAGTCAGTTCTGGAAGATAAAATTCAAGCGTTTCATTTCCACATGATCTGGATTCAACAATGGACATGATTTGTTGTAGACGAATGTTGGTTATAGAAGGGTTCGTGATAGCGAGTCTCGACTGTATTTTAATCAGGAATGCATTAATGGTATAGTCAAACACGTTCATGGTGAGATAGCTCACTTGGTCATGTGACCATGCTACATGACAACTTATGTGGAAGGTCCTTGCTTCGAGTGGAGAAGTTTCATTTCTCTTAATCGAAGATCAATGCACGCCACATTTTGGCTATATTCGTCAATCAATCTTCTGACATTGACTAAGGGAGCTACTGACACTTTCTTCCTAAATTTCCGCACAAAGGGCTTAATAGCATGGATTTGTAGATCTTGAAACGCTGAAGATAAAAATCATATTCTTATGTGTCACAGCCAGTCGCTTTCGGTTATAGATAAGGTTGAAGGATTCCCATTGGAATCCAATGGTAAAATTCAAGAAATATCTATGGATTGTGAAACACTTGGCAATTTTCGTACAGTTTCTTTTGCAGAAAAGAAACTATTTATTAGAATGTCATGAAATTTGAAACATGATTGAGTTCAGAACATCAACTTCGATATAAAAGTTGAAGTGAGTCACATGATTCAGTATTTGATGTCTGAGAGCCTCTACAAAATGAGTAAATTTCATGTTTTGACTTAATTTTTGGCGATTTTACTCATTTTGTAGAGGCTCTCAGACATCAAATACTGAATCATGTGACACATTTCAACTTTTATATCGAAGTTGATGTTCTGAACTCAATCATGTTTCAAATTTCATGGCATCTGATGAATAGTTTCTTTTCTGCAAAAGAAAATGTACGTAAATTGCCAAGTGTTTCACAATCCATAGATATTTCTTGAATTTTACCATTGGATTCCAATAGGAATCCTTCAACCTTGCCTATAACCGAAAGCGACTGGCTGTGACACATAAGAATTTGATTTTTGTCTTCAGCGTTTCAAGATCTACAAATCCATGCTATTAAGCCCTTTTGTGCACGAATTTTGGAAGTGTCAGTAGCTCCCGAACTAATAGAACAAAATTCCAGTATTTGATGCTCATCGCTAAAACCAACATAGAAATCTCATAAAAAAGCAAACGAATGAAAGCAATCGATTCGCACCTGAAGTGGATTTAAGATGAAGCACATGTGGATATCTAAGATCTTCGTTTTAAGTGTTGATTTGCACCGATTATTTTGAATATCATTTCTTTACTTTGAGAAATAGGCGTCAGCAAATGATCCATGCAAGCAAGATATTCACATTGGCTTTATGAAATCACTATTTACTCTGGGGCCAGTTGCACGAAACTTTGATGATATTATCTTATTTTTGATATTATCTTAGGAGAAAAGATAATGTCGGTTGCACCAAACTGAGATAAGATAATATAATTTTAAGTTAAGATAGTTGAGTTGCACGAAACCAACATTATCTTATTTTCGATATTATCTTAGGAGAAAAGATAATGTCGGTTGCACCAAAAATTATGTTATCTTTTAAGGACATTGTGACGTTTTCTGACGCAATAACTATAGAATGATGTTGTAATCCAATCAGTGTTACGATCAAATCTGTCACCGATAATAATAGCATGCAATTCAGATGGAATTCCAAGTCAGGCAAGGTGATGAAAATTACTGTTGCTTTAAGACAGTGCGACTGTGGCGATTTTATTCTAAATTTCTTTAGTAGGCCAACTCAAAATACCTCATTCATTAGACACCTCTTTATATTGTAGTCATATGCACATGTACATATACATTTAGGCTACAATGAAAGTTAATATCATCGGAAATGCGATTGAATATAAAATCCTCGGCGTGCTTGACTCCTTAGATCACTGCTTGAATCTCCCCCAGTCACAGGAGTTTCATCAGTCTCAGTTATCACAGACTGAGTGAGAAATTCATCAAAGTCCTTGTTTATAATAGCGAAGTTGTGCAAAACAACACACGCCGTGACAACTCTGGCTGATTTCCTTGGATCTACAACACGCAGTCCATTTAAGCAGTTGAATCTTCGCTTAAGAATCCCTATAGCTCTTTCAACAGAGCATCTCTCAGATTTGTGTGCATTGTTGAAGGCAGATTCGGGAGCTGTCACTTGGTTTTTAATCACCGGAGTGAATAGCCAAGGTCGTAAGGGATAACCCTGATCCCCAAGAATGATATAGTCGCCAAGTGTCCATTCTCAAAATTCTCAAATATTCGCGAATGCCTAAGAACTCTGCTATCATGGCTTCCTCCTGCCCAATCGGCAACCACATCAGCTATCAGCAGCTCTCCCGTGACGACGACTTGAGCATTCAGTGAATGTTGACCTTTTCTGTTGACATACTCAGGTTCAAAATCTTTGGAAGCCATAATTTTTATATGCGTACCATCCACTGAGCCCAGAACGCGAGGAAGCCTCTTCGTGTAAAAAAATTCACGATTTGGCTGAGTTTCAAAGTGTCTGGTGGACACAAAAAGCGGCAAGAGCTTTAAAAGACCACTAGTTATTATTTCAATCGAACGATGAACAGTGGATTTGTGCACACCAAAAGTATCTCACCAATAACTTCCATGAACGAACCACTAGCAAAGAATCGTAGAGCAATATAGGTCTCTTCCTCTATTGAAAGCGATTTATTTCTGTTTGATTTTTGCCGAATGTGAGGTGTCAACAGTTCAACAAGGTAATTGAAGGACTTCCACTTCAGGCGAATTCTGTTGTAGAGTTCCTCATCACTAAAAGCGTGGATGTCAATTCGATCGCGATAGGATTTGGAACGTAATTCACTTCGAATTTGCGCAACGTGCTCTAGTTGACGAATATCACGTAAGGCATCCATTAAGAAATATAACCGGATTGAACTGAACATCAACAAAGCTGGGTAATACTGAACATTAAGTCCGTGTCATCTCGATGTCATTCACTCAACAATATTGACATCGTGTGCTAAATCAAATGTCAAATTGCCATTGGTTGCTTCCAGTGTATTTATTTGTTATACTCACTGTTAAAATTCACTGTTATTAAAAGTGAAAAACTTAAACGTGTCTCCCAACACAAAAGAGAAACGGGCCGGACCGGCGGTGGTCCACCACCGCGAGAACTCTCTCCTCTTACAATGAGAATTGTGAACCTTCTGGGAGAGAATAACCCAAAAATCAGTGGAATAGGTTCTAACATGGATTCTTCGATTTTGAATGAAAAAGAAGCACCATCTGATATTCAGTCCGATCAAGATAACGTAGAATTGCCAGTTGAAGAAAGCACGCCTGCCAAGAGAAAGAAACTCGATCCGCAAAGTACGTTTCCCAAAAAATCCGAACTTGAAAGTCTCTTGATTACTCAAAACATGGAGAGACATGAAAAAGAAATGGTGCTACTAGACCTAAAAATCAAAAATGAATTTCTGAAAAATGACATTCTAAATCAAAGAAAAAAAGAAAATGAAAGCATCGTGTATGGTGAAAGCTCACTTAGAGACATTTGATTATTTCTTGTTGTTTCAGTTCTATGGCGTTTTTTGTTAATACATGTTCTTCCAACTTTCGTGTTCTATCTTTAGAAGACGTTTCTGTGGGCTAATAAAAAATCTGCTTGATTTTGTGAGGATAAACTATGAATGAAACAAAATTATTATAAGTGCATATTTCTGCGTATTTCTGAGACTAAGCATCAATGGATTCAGAAGATAGAAGCGCTCCATGATGATACTAACTTAAGAGAGAAAATAAGATAAAATCTTCAAAATTTTACGTTCGTGCAACCGTATTATCTTATCTCAAAATCATATTATCTTAAGATAGTAGAGTTGCACCAAACATCTACTAAGATAATATCATTATCCTAAAAATAAGATAATAACGTTTTGGTGCAATCCAATTCTCTTATTTCTTATATTATCTTAAAATAATAATATTATCTTGTTTCGTGCAACTGGCCCCTGATAATGAAGAAATAAAATTTACTAGAGCATCAGTTGACTGGCTTACAGACATCTAGACAACTACTGCTATGATAGTAGTTGTTTAAACGTCATTTATAGACTAATGAATGAAACATGTGCATGAAACAAAGACAAAGCGGCGACTACAATCTTTTCTGCTTCAATTATTTTCGTGTATTCTGTGAATCAGATATTACATTTCACATCTCATTGTTCTTACTCGGACCTTAGGAGATACAATCATTGACTGGATTTCAATGCAACCACATTTAACTGAACATTACCTGAACATTTGACAGTATATCGTAGAGCAATTTTCGATAAGTTAATGACAGACGACAAATTTAGATTGCTCAAGTGCCACAAAGTGTCTTGATAACACAGAATTAGATTGTTTAATCGTATCACTTTTCTAGAAGTGCAAATGGATTCAAACCGATAGCACATGCAGGAACTTAATAAGTGGGCAAAAAGAAATTTTTAATACCTTACACAGATAGGAAAAATAGTCGTGCGTCGCTTGCGGATAGCTCTGAATTCTTTTAAAATGCTCCAATCGCCACGACTCCTTCAGATTCGAAGAATTCAGATCATTGCGCAAAAGTTTTCTCGATAATGTTGGGCCCTCCGATCATTTTAAAAAAAAGTTAGTAGGCGCATGAAAAAACGTTCACAAACTTCTATGTATAACTTGAAATCGACTGAATCTCTTTGCTGTGTGATCCGGTTGATAACAGTCACTGAAACTTCGCGCAATTTGGCGTGTATAGTGTTGAGCTGATTGCTTATTGTTCGATTGCTATGGTATTATGTTAGCAGATTGTTGCCATTTCATCAGCGCTGCATGTTACAATGTTTCTTTTCTAGTCAAACAGAAGGAGAGACGATCTATCTAATTCTGTGATCTTGACTCACTGGGTAAAAGGAAAATTGATGAAAAATCTGTCAAGCTCTTTGTTCCAGCCTGTTACCCGTGAATTTGCGGTCATCTCAAAAGACCTGCATTTAAACCTCAGTGCAGAATGCTTCATAAGTCACTGGAATTCTCTCACAAGTGAAGAAGTGAATCTCACAGTGAATCATTCTAAATCATGTATGATGATGCACCCTCGGAGGCAAAACATTTCGTAGCATCACCATTCAGTCAGTTTTTCATCTTAATGTATCATTGCAATGCCCGGTTGCTTAAATATATTGATTCTCTGTTTTCACACCATCACTCAAATACTCTATTCGATATCTAGGGTGCAACAGATATTCACATATGACTCACATACTTATGCTCACGAAATGCTGCGCTAAGTTGCACTTCAGGCCTTCAGAAAAGTACTTTTCAAAACCGGTCATAAGTTTGACTTTCCCGGTGAACTAACTTCAACAACTTTTTAAGAAAAACTTGAAAATACACAAAAATTCAAAGTCGCAAAAGTGCACGTCGATCGGGATAAATATAAAAGAACCAGAGCAAAATTGCAACAGGTGCCACCATCACCCCTCTCTTTGGATAAGATCAAACATATTGAGAAATGTCAAATACATGTATTTCTGACAGACAGCCCATCCGCGAAATTCCTAGTCTATAAACATTTCTCATTCTCTTTAATCTTTGTAGTATCAGGTTCGATGATGATGTCGTTATCAAACGTTAACAGTAGAAAATTAAAGGAAAGTTTTCAATCTCAAACTACACTACTAGAGCAAGCTGCGTATTCATATACACTGTAAATCGTTCAATACCAATCACATATGAAGGATGCATACCAAAATATTTTTTGGTATATTTCTGTATATATTTGTATGCTTTTCGTATGTTATTTCAAGTGTGGTGTGCTATACATACTAATGCCATACCAGCACAATGTCAAAAAAAGCATCAATCATGTCTAAAGTGTGTTGATTTAAGGCCTTTCGTCAATAAAGATCACACTGATGTTACTGCTGTTTTGTAAGTAGTGAAATAATGACATTTAAGAGTCATACTTTCAATACTAAATTCGATTTTAATACATGTAAGTCCGAAGCATTTCATGAATAGTCAATAAGTATTCAACCATCAGCAATTATGCATTATGTAATTTTGAAATTAAGCATATTATCAATCCGAAATACAACACATTATAATTCATGAACGCAAAAACAGTTATGTCTGAGGTATAAATATAACTCAACATGATTACACGACAAATATCGTTTGAATGAATTGATATTTATCAACTTAGGTCATGAAGTAGACCTAACTAAGCGTCCTGTTAATGTTGCTAGACAATTAGCAACGACGACATACTCGTGGAGCATAAAATTCACAATAACTCTAATCTAGTTAAATACCACACTATCAAAAAAGAAATATTCACGACTGGTATTACTGAAAAAAGTTATTTGACAGCAGTACATGTATGTGATATATATATATATATGCTATGTAACTTAAAATTCTGCGTACAAGAGGCAAACAAATGAGGATGAATTTGCATCGGTTCTCGCATATAAAACATACCAACAATTCGTATTTCAGTGCAAAACAGCCAATCATAGATAGAATAGTTCCTTTCGCTACATACCAATCACATACGATAGTAAGTGAGATGTCGTATGAAAAAGATACCAGATCTCTGTAAGCATACGAGAATCTCGTATCAGATGTTAGTTTCAAATTGTATGTGATTTTGGTATATGTTTGTATGTAATTTTCGTATCCAGCGATTTACAGTGTATAGTTACTGTGAATTGCATTTTGTTATAGAATGTGATAAAATAGCAGTAAAAACAAAATATGATGCCACAAATAATCAACAGAATGCATCTGGAAGTGCAATATTAATTTATTCTTTACTTTACATGCAGTTTTTTATTTTTAAGTGTGCTGTACAGGTGTTGCTATAAATATTAATAATAATAATTAATATTAATAAATATTATATAATATAGAGATCGATGTTGCTTACACATGTAGCTGATTTGATTACATTACTTGCATGCAAGCATGTTATGTAACAGCTAGTGACCTGTCGAATTATGCAAGCTTAATTCTAGAAGATGCTAGAATGGAAGAACATGCATCAGAAAACAGCAACAATCAAACTATAATTTTCACAGAATGTGGAAAAATTTTGAAAGTCTCGGTGGCAAGCTAAAGAAGTGACTTCAACTTAAATATTTGTCACGAAGCGCAAAAAACATCACGCAATGAAAATATTTTAATAAAACTCTAAGCAAGCCTCAATGAAAGAAGAATTTCAGGATTCAGATTCACTTTCTATTCATCGTCAGGTTGAATCATTGAACAACATTCCAGAAAAGTATGAACGTCTATTTTAAACGTCTTGATGACCGTATTCTGAACGCCTTTGGTACTCCCCTGAAATGCAATGGATCAAGTCCAGATTTCCTCTTTCCCCATTGGAGAAGAACTTCTCTATCCCGACCGGTCTATCGTCTTCCAGGTGACAACATTGGTAGACGGTTCACTTTATATCTGCAAGAAGAGATACACAAGCTAGCAAACCGAAGGCCTGATGATGCACGGACTGACTACCTTTTATCTTTGAATCTGTTGTATTACGAAAAGATCCCAATATCAGGAAAGGCAATGATATTTGACGTTTAATCGAAAGAAGGCTGCAGATGTGGCAAAATACTAAGCACAAATCCCTTCTTCAAGAAGCTGAACAGTGTGATTCATTAATGAGAAAAGGCCTAAGAAAAACCAATGCTGTAGACGACAACAAACACAAAATGCGGGTACTAGATTGATGATGGAGGGCAAGATAAGATACACTGTCTGATGCTAGCTCACCTTGCACCGCGTTTGTCCTTCAAGGTAGCGTGAACACTGTCTGATGGATAATCAAAAAGGATAAAGGAGACATTTTGCATCTTCAATATGAAATCAGATTTAAGGACAAGACAAAGACTTATGGATGTTATTTATTATATCATAGATGGATATAATATATCGTGGAAGGAAATGTATTGACGTAAATCAATCCGTCGATTACATTTCGGTGAATGTCAATTGATCTTTAAATTTACATGGATATTGAATCCTATCTTATGAATCTCTTTTTTTTACGATCAAGATACGGTACTTTCTATTATATTTCAACATTTCACCATGTATTTACTGCGTGCTGCTTTGCCTGATGTATTAGATGCAGTTCTCCGTTGACGATTCCTTTCTTGTAAATTGACAAAACCTTCAGCGAAGCACATTATGAAGATAAGAAAACTGTCAATTTTCCACTCCAGGTTCATTGATCTGCTTTCTTCTATAAGGTGATGCATTTTGCAAATTTTGTAGAAATACGTCATGTTGTCAACTTTATAACATTAAGATGGTTTTACCATCCGGTATGAGACCTCTCTACGGACAGAATACTTTTTCCCAAAGCATGTCTAGACGACAGAATGTTATGGTGGACCGATAATTTCCTGATTTTGCAATATAGGCCTACATATATAACATTTTCGAATATAGCCAATGCAACATTGCCAGTGTATTTATAACATTAGTTACAACTTGCAAGTGCAACATGAGTAATAATCTTTGTTGATGCATGATGAACCCGAACAACAGGGTTGGAACCGGCCGGCGACAGGCCAACCCCGACCAAAAACTTTGAAGACCGATCAGTCGTCGGTTATTCTAATTACGATTGTCGCACAGTCACGTTTACTTGTCTCACAGTAACGGTGCAAGAAGTCACAGCCCAGCGTGTTCTAATTTACTTGCACCCATCTGTGAGATTGACTAGAGATGGAACGATTAGCCAATATTCAAAAATTTTAATTATGATTGAGATTATGATTACTGTGGTCAGTGATAAATATAGTAATATAAGTAATATAGTAATATAGTAGTATAATAGTAATAATATAAATAGTAATATAGTAATAATATAAAATATAGTATATGTAATAACTTGAATTATGATAAAAATGTTTAATACTGCGCAGTGATAGCAGATTTTGTTAAAACGCATCTCCTTGTTTAATTAATAAGGTTACTGAATTAGTATATTACCGGTACTGTAATTACCTGATTTTGTTCAGTACTACCATGGAGTACAAATTGACAAAACATTAAACTCAGTAGTCTATTGAGTTTTTTGATAATCTAAAGTACACGTAAAGAGAAAACGTCAGAGGGATAATATTGTAGGGAACATATTCTATGACATGGCGTGAACTCATGTTCATGACCGTGTATCAAGGTCTGGTACTCTCTGCGACATTGCGTACTTCCAGTCCTTACCTAGTCTAGCTGTCACTCTACCATCGGCGGCCGTGTTTATATCTCAATTGATGCTCAGATGACCAAAATCAAATTTAATCAAATTTGCTGATTAATAAATGTGATTTTGATTATGATTAATGATTGAACTAAATTTCAATGACGTGATTATGATTTTGATTGATCTCTGAATGAAATTCTCCCTGTCGAGAGTTTAGAAACCGTTTCAGAAATCATTGATCATGCGGTCCGATATCTGTGATTCATATAACTCATACATCGAGGAGGGAATGTCAGTTTGACAGAAAATTGTGGCGACAATTCTGTTACACCACTCTCGATTAAATTCGCTCTTCGCGCTCGTGGTGTAACCTTTAATTATGTCGACGATTGACGACATTCAATCTAAAATTATTTGTCTAGTCAGACGTAGAATTGCGACATTGTAGGAGTATGATAATATAAAATCGTTTTTTAAGCAAGCATGGCGAACCGTTAGGGCCTACATGAATATTATTTTTGAAGGCGTCTAGCAGAACCTTTCAATATTACTGAAACTTGAAGATAGTAATGAAGCTTGCATAGGTACTTAGAATGACCGCTACAACGCATGAGGAAGATTTATTAATTTTTGTTGTTTTTTCCGCCATGTAGAGAATAATATTCAAAGACACAACTCTTTGGAAGTAACATGTGCTTTAATAAGTTTAGGTAATAAGTCAATCCAACACTGAATTCACGGATATTTTTGCTCGAGGTTTCAGATTGCAGCTTAAGCTTGGTTCATCGCAATGAGTAATGCGAAGTCTTCACAGTTGACTTGACGGCACTGAGTGCACGTCGATGCTGACTAAGCACTAATCCATAGAAAAGCATTTACTTACTGGTATGCAGTTTAACCAGTTTGTCTCTCTGAAACAGACACTGAGTAAAGATCACGATCTCCTTCCTGAAATAAGGCGACGTATCGTACTGGGTTGGCGAGCATTTCCTAACCTAAATGACAGAATGAGAAGCAGGAAAGCTAGCATAAAGATCAAAAGCAAGGCTTTCAATGAGCACATCCCCGGTCATGACATGCGGCAGCGAAAGATGAGCCCTGAACTACACGATGAGGAACATGCTGGCAGTTGCTCAGAGAAAAACGGAAAGAATCATGCTATGAATCTTTCAGCGAGACCGAAAAACGACCAAATGGATCCAGGAGCAACCCGGGTGGAGGACATCCTTTCGCACATAGACAAATCAAAGCACCGATGGGCAGGCCACATCTTACGCCTCGAGGACAACCGTTGGACGAAGAGCATTACGGAATGGACAACGCGCCGGTGGACGAGGCCAAGAGGACGACCACGAAGTTCGCGAGGTTTTTTCGGGTCACTGTGGAAGAGCGAGATGTGACTGGAAGCCATAGAGCAGGGATGTATAGGTATAGTGTCGACTCAAAAAAGAATCTGTATACAATGAAAAATTTTACATCAAAAGATCCAGTTTTTGCGGCGATTACGTTCCCGTGGTCCAAAAAATTATTATTTGAGCAGTTTTAAAAAAGTGAAAATTTTGCAAAATGGTACACTACCGACATGACGTCCCGTTACAAATAGCATGAAACAAGTTGGATATCAAAAGGAATGGATATTTTGCTGACAAGCATCCTAACTAAGAGGAAATTAAGGTAATTTGCAAGGGGAATCCATGAGCCGCATTATAATGGAAGTCTTCATGAAAAGATTGCGATATTATTCATGTTTTCTTGGCTGAAATTTCAAGTTTTTAATTCAATTTTCACCAGCATGATTTTATGATTCACTAAATTCATGTTTCACTTCTTGAATCTGAATAGTGAAGTGGACCCATTCACATCTTTCAAAGTTAATTGAAATCATTGTGTTTGATTCTGTTATTTTCCTTTACCAGTGGCAGGTTGCTTATGATATGATCACGCTTAAGAAGATTCTCTTGAGGTTCAGTATGAAATTGATAGGAACCCATCGAATTGCTAATTTAGCAAACATTAAATCTCCAAGGCTGTCATGACAAAGAGGATCTGAAAAATACCATCATTCCTTTTGCATTACAATCATGATCATTCAATTTCGTGGAAATTTCTTCAGCAAAACTTTGCATATCTCACATTTGGTAACAATTACCATCTTCTACATCCCCTCGAGTTCACTTAATACAATCGAAAGTGTATACACATTGGGGATGATTTAATAAATGCGAAGTTGCCACTCTACCAAATATACCTACTCTATGCTGGAAGCTATCCAGAGAGGGGTTCCTCCGCGTGGAGAGATACAGACCCGGATGATGATACAGTTTCAGTTCTAGTTTTTGGCAAATAGAGTTTCCGGAATCCCATACTCAGTATTAAATGATTCTTTTAACAACCACGTGTTCGCTAGCCTATCCATCGTAAAACTATTCCATATCTTCAGAAGGTTCTTACGCTTATTACTGCTCAATCTTTACCTCATCTCTAATTACCTGATCGAAGATCAATTTGGATAGAAATTGATGAAAATCAGCGTCGGTGCGCTTTATCGTAAAACTCTTGCATAGTCGGAGTACCGGAGCCCACCGCGTGTTACATAGAAATCGAATGATGTCTAATAGTATAGCAGCTGCTTGTCTTAATTGACAGGTTAACGAGGTTCTTGTCAATTTCGTTCAAAATTGAGCAACTTAATCAATTCAACTTACTTGTAGACCATTGAGGAAGTACAGATGAAGTTCCTTCATATGCGCCTGCAATAATTAATAAAATGATGCTTTTTGTAAACACAATGTAAATGGAATAATCAAATATTGAGTTGCATCCTCAGTTGAAAAATGGTAACAGATCTGAATAGCTGCTATTTCATCCAACATCAGGAATCATCAGCAGGCCTAGTTCACATCTATCAACATCGACACAACTCCCTATTTAAAGTTGCAGCCATGCCGAGTCAATTTGAGATTTTTAATTAGAAAGTTGGTGAAAATTCCGACGGATATTCATTAAATATCACCATGATGAATTCTATCATCATTCTATTTTCACTGTGTTTGCAAAAAACAACATTTATTAATTATTTCAGGTGCACTAACTTAGGCAGGTTGTCAGTATTGTGTTTAAAGTGATTTAATGAATGCCCGTCGTTTACCAGCTAGCTGTTTTGTGTAATGCTGCGTATCGTTTGAAATTACATGAACCATTTACTATTTTCATGTTGACACGTTCGATGCCACTAACGATTAAACTTGTCAGAGGCGTTTTGTGCTCATTGCCAAAACGGGTTACCTCGAAGATGCAACCATCAATATTATCTTCTCAGTTACTTGACAAGTAAATTCAAGACTGGTACATGTATGTGCTTCACCAACATGAGCTTTTTCATTGGGGTTTGAAGGTCGCTTTGATGGCGATATTACACTTACAGTGCACTTTTGAGAAAAGATTAATTCTATTAAGTATGCCCAATATGGATTTACATAAATCAACTGACAAATCCTAATTACATGCTTGTATATGATATTTCATCTATATTTACATTTCCAAAATGATCTCTAGGATCACAGTTTTGAAAAGGAATATGAAGGGCAAGTAGGCCTGCATGCACTGTTCATACTGTATGAAAAAGATTTGGTTTTTCCAAGTGATATACTTGATTGCAAACGCTTTCGTTATCATAGCGTGGTATTATAGATGTAAGATGAACAGAGAAGAAATCTATGGACATTTCTAGAATATGCACAAGTGTATGCACATGTTTTACATGTAGGCCTACGGCACATGTCAATGATAAGCATAATGTGAGATTGATGTCTCGACTGTGTCTACATAGCCTATACATGGCCGTACAGATGAATATATTGAAGGATGGTATCATATAAAAAAGGCCTTGATCGCGCATTTTAAAAGAATTAGAAATAAAAATAGAATTGGAAAATCTGGGAATAGGCCAAGTGTTTATTTTAATAGAAAATTGGATAGGCTAATGTACAAAGTAGAAAAATTATGCTAATCTCCGAATTATGTTAATTGACCGGTGGTCAATACCTATCGGAGATTAACACAATTTGTCTGATTTGTACATTATCTTATTTTCTATCAAAATAAACACTTGGCCTATTCCCACATTTTCTAATTCTTTGAAGGATATTAATGATAATATCTGCATGCAAAATGTCTGATTACTAGTATTTGGAATCTATCAGGAAAACAAATGTACATTCATATAAATGAATATTAATCTTGTACCGATACCTGAATATCTCACGATTAGTCATTTGATGTGATGGTTAATTCTGTCTACAGCGGCATTAGAATGAGCTTGAAGATAGTTAGTATTTGATAATAAGGCTCGAAACATATCATGAAATCGCTAAGTTACTCAGCGGATAGAATTCATCTTCAATTAGACGTGATTTAGCCATGCGTGAATTAACTCGCTATTGGCATCGGAGACAGGAAGTTTCCTTCCATTGCCAATAACGAGCTAACTTGCGCCTTTCAAATTCAAACAGACCATTTGAATTTGTCAATTGAAGTAAGTCCAAATACTAATATTTTAAGAATATTTTCAATATGGTACAACACTTTTCCTTGGCATCGAGCGTTGCACAAGGCTTTTAGACCTGACGGCGATGGTGAAGTAGAAATTTGGACTATCAGGCATTTCTTTCATAAAAGCTGCTGTTACTACAGATAGTGAATACTCAAAACTTTGCAGCCATGGCTTTCTAGACGAAAAGCATAAAAGTAGCCTGACTTATTCCTGATTTGATTGAACTAACTTACAAACTGCAAACAGATTTTGTAACAGAGTCGAGGCACGACGTAGTCTACAAGCAATTACAGTGTTTTAAAGGGTTTTTTTCTCCGTCAATTTAAAATTGTTTAGTTGACAAGAGATCATGAGACTGGGGGTTCCGGTCGCGAATTGAGACAATGGTTATTTTGCAGCTATGAACGAGGGTAGTAGGTCCTTCAGGTCGCATGACATATGAGACATGAAGAAATCGATTTGCAAATAAATAATGTCTTGAGTGATTGTTATTAGAACCGTGTCTAAAACTATTATCATGTAAGTCTCTGCAGACGTCAAGAATGAATTTAATGAAGCACTAATTGTCGGCGGAATATATATAGTTGAAGCATTGAACCGTAATTGCAAGGACATCGTCATGGGTTCAATATGCTATATTATATCACAGTCAATATCGATGAATGTGAACTCCACTTCAACATCATCAGCTTATTAACACAGGGCCTGCACAGCCTGAAAATTTCCGTGAAAATGCATTTTTACAATGAGGGAACTTTTCAATCAAGTCGAAACAAACTTTGAATTAGGCAAGTCTCACAAGTTTAAAGATTGGGTTGACCATGTCAAGTCAACAGCTGGTCAAACAATAGAATTCTATAGTTGGAAAGAATTAGGTTATCACTACTATAATTATACACAAGAAGATGGGGCATAGGCCACCGCGTAGAACATTCAATATAGGTATGCTCTAGTGCTACTTAATTCCTTAAGTATCGTTAAGAATTTGTTAGTAAATCAATAAAGTTGCAGCAATTTTGGCGTGCTCAATTACAATGCAATTTAAAATGCTCAATTTATCATTCAATTTGCCTGTTCAATGAGATATTGGCGTATGGAAGGGAACCAAATGCCTGGAGAAAGAGCATAGTCACATTCAAATGCGAATGAGACCATCAACAAGTAGGCAACTCCGAATATAAGCTGCTGAAGAAGATATTGGAGAAGCGACAGTGCGATCTTATTGAGGTGGATGGGAATGAATTTGGCTTCAGACTAGGAGTCCGGATCACCAATTGTAGGACACCAGACCAACAATTTTGTCTGAGAATGGCGATGGAAGCATTCAGAGAGAACAGTAAACCCTCTCATGCCATGTTCGGCGATCATGAAAAGGCCTACAATACGGTCCCAAGGAAGCCAACTTCGTATATTGTCTCCGACGTCGGAAAGTACCGGAATGTTATATCCGGATGACACAGGGCATGTGCAGGAACTGTACAACGGCCGCCATAGGCAAGCAGGGTGAAAGCCGTTGTTTCCGGTCTCAATGGGTCTCAGTATGTGCGTCTCTATTATAGAAGGCGGATACAATTCAGAAATGCAACCTTATGATCAATTCCATGTTCGCTATAGATCCTGAACTTGTTTTGTACTGAAGTTGCAATTACTGTGATTGAGCGTGATTTTCACGCCTTCAATAACAAACATAATTGACAATATGTCTTTACAGAAGCATGTAATCCGAACATCGGCATGAGTTTTTGTACGGAGCGAAACCGCAAATGAAATTTTCACATATGGTGAAGACCCTTTGGTTAGGACGAATCTGTGCGACTGTGGAGTTCTACCCGGTTCTTATTCTTGTCGGACACGATTAAAGATAATACAGGCAAATCCATTGGGAAGAAGGCTGTTGGAAGTAAAGCTCCACAATAGTGGCACAAAAATCGCGCATTTTCACTTAGATAACCTTAACAACGGCTATCATTGGGTTAGAATAAGTCACATGAGCAACTCTAAGCTGTGATTGGTGGTTCATGCCCCAGCTTACAGTCTAGTTACCCAGGATGTGTGCGACCTTGAGTTAATTTTCATTCTATTCAACTTCAGATAAACAATCTATTTCTATGAAGAAGGTTGAAGTTTTTGGTAAAAATGAGATTTTCCATGTTTCCTCTGTGAAAAGTGCTAAGTGAGTCCCGTGCGACAGTGTTTAGCATGAAGTGCTTCAGGTCATTAACTAATGTGTTCCAGCACCTTTGTCTATGAAGTTATACGCATTCAAATTAAGGAAGCCCCTGGATGTCGGTAAGCACTGCATCTTTGCCAATTTTAGCCACATTTAAACTTCTTCTTACATACATGTACATCATCAATTAGAAACATGATAACACCACATTCACATGATGGGATGCAATTTGAAGACATTCCATGCCAGCAGTCATGGCTCTAGACTGAGCACTTCTCTTTAATCAGAGAGAACACAGAAAATATAATTTTTGCCGAAAACTTCAGTCTGCTCCCGTTGTTTTTGCATGTTTTTCTCTGATCCTGTATGATTTCTTGACTCGGCAGACGCGCAGAGTCGTGTTAGCCATAGAGTGTACATCACTCTCATTTTCCGCATCGTTCCATGCAGAAATTCGTGCTCACGGAGGGTCTGAATGGAATCGGAAGAATTTCACATTTTTGAATGTCGCAAATTCTCTTCATTTCACTTTCGTATTCGCTTTCAAAATGAAGACGTTTTCTCAATATTATCCACACTCTAATTTCTCAGTGTGTGCAATATTTCGCGGTGAAATATGAATGGCTCAGTTGCTTCAAAGGCTCAAATCATCACGTCGATGCACAGGAACAGAGGCGCCAGGGTGCGCGTCTTTCCACTTCGGGAGGTTACACCTCACCACAAATCAAGGCTCAAAAAGCATGATTTATTTAAAACCAATTTTGTTCTTTTTATCTCTTAAATTCTCTTACCACCAGAAATCGGTCAGGTTGCAGTAATTTCTTGTGCTATTGGTTACGGCTAAGAAATTGATTCATCAGCATGTGACTAGCACGTCAGAATCGCTTAGGCATGAAAAGGATTCACTCGGCACCAAGATGTACTGAGACCAGAGCTGGAAAAATTCCACTGAAATTTTTTAATTCCAATTCCAGAGCAGAAATTTCAATTCCAATTCCAATTCCAGTCGAACCAGTTCAATTCAATTCCAATTCCATAATGAGATTCAATTCCGATAATTGCATGCGCGTATATGTTAATGTATCTAAAGTTTACTCGCTTCAATCTAACCTATGTGCCCGTATCCTATCCTCGTTATTCCTGTGTTCCGTTCCCTGCGTCGTTCCTATGTGCGTTCTCATGTTCATAGTTCATATTTCTTGTGTACATGTACATGTATATATGTAGCCGGTCAGCCTACGCCATTTTCGTTTCGTAAACGAGATATTCAACATCTTGAGAAAAAGAGAAAAGAAAATTAACGGTCAGCAAAGAATCAAACGCTGAGAGAGAGAGAGAGAGAGCATAGAAATTAACAGTGCCATAGAAAGTCCAAGAATGGAAATTGGGCACACGCCGGGGGAACTAAGTTGGAGCAAAACGCAATTTGTGCGAGCTGGTTTCCATGTTTTCTTATTTGTATTTATATTTATCAAGCCAAATTGTGATCTGGATTGCTGCCCCTTGTCCAAAGATCATACACAAAAGCAATAGTGAATGTACAAAATACTGCGGCGACAGGATGACAAAGAAAGATTCATCATTTTGAAATATCGCTCCTATAATCTACCAAGAGTATTATCAGTCACATATGCAACTTGCAATGTCGATTTACAGAACATACATTGCTCCAGCTTGAAATCAGAGATCAAGAAATCTCAGAGTATTCATTTTACTTGAAAGGCTCCCCTGTTCACTATATTTGAACAATTTTCAAAATCTTTACATGCTTTCGAACATCAGCTTCCAAAATATCATCACACTATATCACATGTGTCATTTAATGATTAATTGAAAAGTTCCAGCGACTATTCACTTATCTGAGAAATTATTGTCGGTGAAGAAGCTTTCAAAGTGTTTATTCGACAAAAGCGCTAGGTTTCTTAACCGTATGAAGGAGAAATCATCCTATAATTAGAATTTTTTCTATTGAATTCTTGAGATATTCTTACAACCAGTGCACCGCCCACTTTCAATTATGACTTTGTGGACCAATTTTTAATTCGAATTTTGAAAAATAATTGTTAATGACTGCTGCAAATCGACACAATATACCAGCCCAGGGAATAGTAGGCTATGCCACATGAAATAGTGCCACCATCTCACTTAATATTATCTTCATAAAAATCCTGCATTAATTTGCTGCCAACAACTTCCGCAGCCAACTTGGCAAATAGTTTGACTATGATACAATATTTTAGATCGAATCTGATCTACAAACCATAAATTTTTCCATGTGCCATCATTGTACATAGACAAGATATCAAACTTCCATTCTAGTGTACTATTATCTACTTCTATGAGAGAGAGAGAGATGCGAATAAATCTATTAATAAACTGACAGAAGAAAGAAATTCAATGGGCGAATAACGTGATTTTTGATGAAAGAAAAAACGACGATGAAAATGATATCATGAAAACTGATTAATGGTCCATGTTAAAAAAGGAGATTATTAATTCCGTGATAAGAACGAAATGTGGTCGGGTCGAAAGCTAGCGAGCAGAGATTAGAGGAAACTCTTTCAATTTTCAAAAGAAAGTGGATTTATCGTCAAGTCTCAAAAATCTGCATGAATTAGAGACGATGAGAAATTGAAACAACAACAACTACCAACAACAACACATGCAACATCTTCAGTAGCTGTTAGAAGAACTCCGGGCTCTCGCGGTGTAACTTGACTACAGAAGTAACAACTACAACTGCCTACCAGCGAACAACAACACAGTAGAGTATGCGGCAACACATCAACGAGCGCGATTGAAGATTGACGGTATAAGTGACACTGATATTCATAATATTTATGATATTATTTTGGTATAAGTGAGTCCGATCGAATTGAAGTGAATTCAACATCAAGAAGTGAACTGCAAGTTTAAAGTTTTTCTTTTATCGTTGAGTATCGTATTTGTATAGCTATAGTCTTGAAAATTAATATTGTCAATTGTTGTGATTGGAAGTTGAAAAATATTTCATGTCATTGCCATTTTAATTTAATCACTAATTATTAGAATAATTTGTTGACACTGTCTATATTGTGATTTGAACTGACAGGCTGCCCTTTAATGCAGGGTAATTTTCCTCTTTCCAAACCAATTGTTTTTCGTGTGTACAACAATTAAGTTAATCTCCAATTTTTGGGCTTATCCAATCAATAACTAAATTCAACAATTGTTTTATTTTGATTAATTATCTTGCATGATAAATAGCTAAATAACAGATTGAACAAAGATGATTATCTTCTCATTGTTTGCTTAATTGCTGAATTAACTTTGTCCGGTGGCTGTAGGCCCATCAAAGTCGCAATTAGCACCCTTTATTCAACAATAGAATAAAACTAGCTCTGTCGATCTATCTCTCTCTCTCTTATCTCTGCGTGCAGTTAACACAACGGCCGAATACTGTGATTTCAATTTTTGTACAAATAGATTTATCACAGGTCTATCGAAAAAGTGGAATTGAGGTTTATCAAGGTCAATTCCAATTCCAATTCCAGTAGATTTAAATATCGTCAATTCCAATTCCAATTCCGACTTTTCCAACTCTGACTGAGACTGCAGTAGTGTGTGTATCACGTGTACATGAGTTGAGCAGAAAAATGCTGTTTTTAGATAGTTGCAATTTAAATCTCAATACTATTCTTATGGAGGACAAATGCTATGGAAGATATCCTTGTGCATTCGAAAACACGACAGTGTTGATTGGAAGTGTGTCCTGCATTAAAAATTTATAAATAAGATTGCATGAAGAGAGAGGGAGAGAGATGTCAATGCACAGATGGCTTAGTTGGCAATGGATATTTGTTTTGCCTTAAATTAATGAGTGAAAATTTCCGCTTTTCCCATAACTGGAGAATTTAAGTGACACAAAATGATAGTGATGCAAAGACATGCACATGAAATATGGAAGACATACATTGTTGCAATGGAAAAGCAGAATAGAATGCAATACAAATGAAGACTGGGGAGGGACATGGTTACCAGCAACAACATACAGAAAAATGTCGCTAATCCGAGCCCCAATTCTAGTTTTGTACGTACTCTGATTCACCACTCCTGACGAAAACCAGCTGAAGATGATCGCGAAGTCGCATTGCGAATGAGTTGCACAAGAAAAAATCACCAACCTGTTTGTAATGAGCATCAGGCATTGGAAGGCCTGCTTCTTCATCAGGCGATGTGCATGCATATAAACTGACAATCCAGAACTTACAAAGCACTGACATGAAGTTCCACAGAATTAGACAGGTCGTCTCTTCTTCCGTTTGACTAGAAGGGAAGCATTGGGACATGCAGCGTTAATGAAAAGACACAATCTCCTGACATAATACCATAGCAATCGAACAATGAGCAGCCACTTCAACATTAAACACGCCAAATTGTGCAAAGTTTCAGTGACTGTTATCAACCGGATCACACAGCAAAGAGACGCAGTCGATGTCAAGTTCTACAGAGAAGTTTGTGAACGTTTTTTCATGCGCCTGCTAACTTTTTTAGTAATGATCGGAGGGCCCAACATTATCGAGAAACCTTTGACGCAATGATCTGAATTCTTCGAATCTGAAGGAATCGTTGCAATTGGAGCATTTTAAAGGAATTCAAACCAATCCATAAGCGGTGGACGACTATTTTCCTATCTCTGTAGGGCATTAAAAATTTCTTTTTGCCCACTTAGTAAGTTCCTGCATGTGCCATCGTCTTGAATCAGTTTGCACTTCTAGCAAAGAACTGAAGTTTTCAAAACACACTGATTATACAAAAAGGATCACCTAAATTTCTTTGAAATTCAATCGTTTCTCATGCTTTCCATTCGTGTCGCACATTGACGTGCCATACATCATCATTCGAGATCTTGCATTTTTAGTTTTAAAATGAAAATGATAGACTTGCATCCGCTATTTTATTTGCTGAACAGTGCTCAAAATATTTACAAATTGCAATTTTTCAATTAGAAAACATGCTTACTGAGCTTAAGGCTGTCCGTCAGTTGTTGACGACGACGCTCTTCTTGTTAGTGTCGATGTTTGAGGTATGTAGCTGTAGAGTCCGTTGCCCGCCTTGAGTATCCGCGGTGCAATGAGGACATGGAAATTCGTTTGCCTGGATGGATGATTGGTTGAGGCAGCGTTGGTGTCATTGGCGACGTTTCTCCTCAAAGTTGGCGACTCCTTGATGGCACTGTGCTCCTCAAGTCTCCTCCAGGGTGTCGGTGGGGATTCCGCAGCGGCTCAGTTCGTCTCTTAGGTGGTCAAGATATCGGCGTTTGGGGCGACCATGTGGTCGGGATCCGTTCTCTAGTTCGCTGAATAGAGTGATCTTGAGGAGGCGGTTGTCTGCCATGCGGATGACGTGTCCAGTCCAGCGAAAGACGCGGTGGTTGATGAGGGTTTCTACTCTTGATGTCCTTGCGCGAAGAAGGATTTCTGAGTGTGGGCTCCTGTCTCTCCAGGTGATCCCAAGGATCATTTGGAGGCAGCGGATCTGAAAAGCCTCGAGTTTCTTGATGTGCTTGCGATATTGTGTCCTGCATTCGCATCCATATAGAAGACATGTGACTATGTCAATGAATCAGGCACGGGGTGAACGAGCATTTTCTGAGCTCTCTTTTGATATGCTAGTTATCAAAATCGGTGAACTAGGAAAAAATTAGCGATATCGTCAAGTTATCACAAACTCATGACTTTTTTGGCAGAAAGTTTTATATTCTAAGTTTTTGTGTCAAAAATGTACGTAGATGTTCGGTACAGGGTGTTCACGCTATTCTCGCCGCTAATAATAAATCAAAATATATAAAATATATAATGCTAAGTCAAAAGCATTGTGAATGTTTAACATAATAACGTTTAATCAATACGTACAAAATATAACCAAAATGGGTATTACATGCATTGTTCAATATGGTGACCTTGATGTTCAATGCACATACCACAGCGCTTGGAAAAGTTAGAAAACCAATTTTGAACCATATTGTGATCAATCTGGTTGAATGCATACTCAGTTCTCTGCTAGTTCTTGTAAAGTAGCTGGTATTGGTTCTGTGCAAACTTTATCACGCATATATTACCAAAGCCAGAAATCATTTATGGTGAAATCTGGGCTTCGCGGCGGCCATTCCGTTGGCCCAGAACGACCTATCCACCGATGTTTTGGATTTGAATTCAGTAGCTCTCTAATTGCCAGCGTCCAGTGTACTGACCAGCACCATTTGCTGATAACAATGATGGATATATCTATTACTTGTGAGAGATGGTATCACAATTTCTCTCAAAATATCACAATAGCGTTCCTGGTTTATTATTTTGAAAAGAATCCTAAAGCGCAATCTTCCATCATGTGGAATCATAGCCCAGAGTGTTATTGCTGAAGACTTCAAAGGTTTGATGATTATATTGTGTTCATTATAATGGCAGTTACGTCTATTGACTAATCCGTTGAAATGAAAAGTCGCCTCATCACTAAAAATGATCTTCTGATGCCACATGGGATCCAATAACTACCTTTGAATAGCATAATTGCAAAATGTCAACCACTTTTCAAAATCGTCTTCATTAATTTGTCGAACAAGTTTGATTTTGAAAGCCTTCATGTTACATTCCTTGAGAATGCTATTGACTGTACCTAACAATACTCCAAATCTTTGTGCGGCATGTCGTTGAGAAGTACACATTCCATCACCCATTGCAGCAACAATCGCATTTTTCGTAGCATCGTTGATTTTGTGTTCATTCTGATCACTACCACGTCGTTTTGGAAGCACGGAGAGGGTTTCAAGAAACCGTTTCTTCCAATCTCTAATTGCTCTAACCGGAGGTGCTTCTTTATTGTACTCCTCTGTATAACGTCAACGTGCTTGCTCACAGTTGTCGTAAGATATAGGATAGGAAACAATCTTGGCAATCTCTTCATTACTATATCCTGGATAATTCATTATAATTTCATTTTCATACAGTACAACATTAAACCAAAGAAAAAAATGAAACAATATTGCTAACATTATATGAATGAATATAAATCAAATTTTGATGCATAGAGATAGCTATTTATGACAATCACAGTGATTTTTATTTTTTGAATTAGTAGCCTGGATTTAAGCGGAATTATGCTTATCGACTCCAATCGGACGATTCTCATTCGTCATCTTTTATTTATTGCTAGAATTGAAGATGTTTCTTTGTAGATGCTTGCCTTCGTGTTAATCATGCGGCAAATTTTGCAATTCATGTTTTGCAGGTATGTTTTACTGAAACTTTTAAGCGAAGCACTCTATTTTAAGCGAATTGAAGCATTTGAACGAATTGTTTTAACTAGTGGCATACTTGTACCCATAGAGTAGGTATATTAGATAGAGTAGTAACTCCGCATTTGTTAAATCCCCAATGTGTATACACTTTCGATTTTATTGAATGAACTCGTGGGGAATGCACGTGTTATTGTCACCAAATGTTGGATATGCAAATTTTTGCAGAAATCACAAGGAAACTGACTGATCATGATAGTAATCCAGATGAAATGATGGTATTCTCCACATCCTTCGTGTCATGACATCCTTGGATAGGTAGTGCTTGTTAAATTAGTAACTTGATGACCTGCTATTGCTTTCATGATGAACCTCAAGAGAATCTTCTTAAGCGAGATCATATCACAGGCAATTACTTGCCACTGGTAGAGCAAAATCACATGATCAAAGACAATGATTTCAATTAACTTTGAAAGATGTAAATGGTTCCACATCACTGTTCAGATTCAAGAATGAAACATAAGTTTAGCGAATCATGCCGGTGAAAATTGAAGTAACAACTTGAAATTTCAGCCAAGAAAGCAAAATAAGATCGCGACTTTTTCATGAAGGCCTCCATTATAATGCTGCTCATGGAATTCCCTTGCAAATCAGCTTAATTTCCGCTTAGTTAGGATGATTATTAGCAAATATTCATTCCTTTTGATATCCACCTTGTCTTTTACTACTTACAACGGGGAGTCATCTCGGTAGTATATAAATTGGCGAAATTTTGACTTTTTAAAACTGCTCAGATAATTTTTTGGACCACGGGAACGTTATCTCCGCAAAAAATGGAATCTTTTGATATAAAAATTTTCACTGCATACAGATACTTGTTTGAATCGACAGTCTACCTATATATCCCTACTCTATGCTTGTGCCAGTTTCTCCATCACTTCCAGAAAAATCATTGAATTGATTTATGGAAAGGCCGTTTAATAAGTGCCGACAGGGATTAAATGGATTCTTATAAACCTACATGTAGCTGCTTACAGAGAGAACTACCATGTTTGTCGATCGATTTCGAGTTTATTTGAAACCCATCTTCAGGACAATACATTTGCTGAGACAACAGTTTTTATACATGGATAGATCATGGTCAATGCATTTCACTAAAAGATGCTAAGATTATGACATTTGCAGAGGCACATATGAAGAGTTCCCATTTGTTAGTACATTAGTACTTGATTTGATGCATGGTATCTCTGCGATTCGGGTATGAAAATTTCTAAACAAAACTTTGAAGTCCTCTTGGCTTGCTTCATGTAGATGACTGTTCACTTCGGTAGGGACTGGCTTTCCTCTCAGATGCTCATTCACTCTCGTGATTAGGTGTCTCCGTGTCTCAGCAATTTAACAGTTTGACCACTGTCTGCATGCATGACAATATGTCACGCTGGATGCTAAACACGGAGGAACTTTATCTTTATTAGGAAAAATTGACAAGGTCTTTTAAAGTTTTAAAAGCGGCTTGAATTTTAACGTCATTTTTTAGCGTCATCGTTTTTATTTAAAATAGAGTTAATTATTTGATATACAGATAATATACAGATATCTGTATATGGACCACGGGAACGTTATCTCCGCAAAAAACGGAATCTTTTGATATAAAAATTTTCACTGCATACAGATACTTGTTTGAGTCGACACTCTACCTATATATCTCTACTCTATGCTTGTACCAGTTTCTCCATCACTACCAGAAAAATCATTGAATTGATTTATAGAAAGGCCGTTTAAGAAGTGCTGACAGGGATTAAATGGGTTCTTAAAAACCTAGCTGCTTACAGAGAGAACGACCATGTTTGTCGATCGATTTCGACTTTATGTTTTTTATGAAAAATTGACAAGGTCTTTTAAAGTTTTAAAAGCGGCCTGTATTTTAGCGTCGTTTTTATTTAAAATAGAGTTAATTATTTGGACGCTTTTTAAGGTTTCACGCTCATTTTCCTTTATGAAAGGAAAGGACCAATAAATAGTTTTAGCAGTCTCGCCTCTGCTGTTGTTGCTAGTGTTGTTATTGGCAGGAGAATCAACTTGGGTTTTTACAGAATCTATCAACTTTACAGGATAATCGCTAGAAATGAAAATATTTTTGATCTGCTTACAAACATTTTCATAAATAATCAAACGAACTGCTGAGGCGCTTGGCCCTGATAAAAAGGGACCGAACCGCAGACTTTTTGCATTTCAAAGAAGCATAAGATTAGGAAGAATAGACAGCTGCATACGTTCTTGAGAATTCTACTTTATCGTTCAGAAGAATTGCGAATTAAAACATTGTATTGCTGAGATTGAGATCAGTTATTTTCAAAGAGGCTTACATAATGCATCTGGACAATCGACAGCAACATGACAATTCTCATTTCATCATGATGACAGAGTGTGAACACTGGACATGAATCTCTTCACTCCACCTCAAAGCTTTTGGTCTAAAAATAAAATGTCTTGTCCTATTTCTAGACCACCGATCTGAGCATCAAAACTACTTGCAAATCACTCAAACGACTGACTGAGCAATAATTTCGATGCTTGATTTGGCAGTGTATGTCTCATTTGGTTTCATAACAAGTGAAAATAGTCATGTGACGACATTTTCGAAACAATGCATCGCTAAACACTCAAAGGAACTTCCCTTGAGTAATTTCCATCTTGGATTCCCATAGAGATTTGGCAATATTAGAATGACAGAAAGTATACCGACTCAGATTATTTGCAGTACAAATAAAGTGGTTAGAAGTTTCTAATTGTAGTTAATTGTTCTGATTTAAACCTCATGATACTGATCTTCCATGTCTTAATCTATCATCACCCTGATGCCAGTCACACTGCAAATCTGTGAGTTACCCGCACACCAACACACCTGACAGATGGAAAAGTGAGTGCGCCAGTACGCTTTAGAATGATTGAAAATCAAAGAACTGCTCATTTGCGACTCTCCATTCATTGCATGCAACCTGACTCAATGAATTTTCTCACAGACTGATTCAATTTATAAGAATGCTGATGTAAAAGTGATTGTTCCAGGAAAGCCGAAATTGAAAACTGAAAAGCTGCAAAATTATTTGTTGTAAAGATTGCAGAGTGCCAGTTCGCCTAAGCATACAAGAGAAAGATGTCCTCAGACTTGAACAATTTAAGCACAACGTTCTTTGGCAGCCGCAGACGCTGTGTTTCGCTCAACAAATGCGAGTCAGATACATTTTAGGTGTTTTAAGCTACTTTTGGCCATTCCGCGCTGAGCTGACTAGTCCTTGCAGGGCAAACTGCAACGTCTATGACTGCCAAGAAAGTTTTTGCACTTAAACTCTTTAGTCTGAGGACATATTTCTTCAGATAGCTATCTATGGAAAAGCCAACACTAGAATAAGCTTAACACACGAATGGTCAACAATAAATACAACCTAGAATGGTCGTGGCATCAAAGACTATTGCAAGACATGTCTCTATCTCCATGGTATCACTTATTCATTTTTATTGCTTTCATTGCTTATTTTTGTATTTCGAAGATTCTACATAGATACATCTACCATCATTGTAGTTATTGTGCTGTATTTTGCAAAGTTGGCCTTTGATTTTACACAGAGAAATTTGAAATATGGTAGACCAAGCGGAAGAATTTATTACAAAATATTTTCCGCAGATTTTCCATGGAGTCGCAAGTATTGAACGATGTCATACTTTTCGACAATAAGAATTCTACCCTGTTCCCTCTTTGACACGAAAATTATCCTATCCGAAAAACAAATTTGCTCATATTCATGGTGTTTTTAATCATTCAGAGGCAACTGTGCAACTGTCCGAAGCAGCGATTAGTCATTGACGCTCATCTTTTCGACGACAGCGATTTCAAGTAACTAAATTTTCATTAAATTTTCGAATCAACGATGTCTCAAATGATAGATGAGTACTTAATTCCACTGACTACATCAAGCATCTCTCATAGATCAAACGTTATGAAAGAATATATGTATGTTGGAAGCTTAGAATCACTCAGAATTACTGCCTGAGTCAACTAATTTTCCAAAGCTTTTCACTTGTCTCAAGATTTTATCTGAGGCGAAGAACAACGCAGTAGATTGAACTCTTGAAATTCATCAGCTTCTTTCTCGTGCATGAGGTTTTTGCATTGAGTTCTACAACATTACATACGTTTGATTTTGCGGATCGGTGAACACATTATTTACTTGCAGGCATCTTGCTTTTGAATCATTGAAACGATACGTTGTGCAGAAAAATGGTTAAGGCCTCAAAGGTCGAGGTCAGACTTTCAAATGCACCGGACTTGATGTGATGCTGAGACTATTGTGATTACACACATCCCAGTTGGGTTCCAAATGAAGCGAAACAATAACGACACCCATTGGTAATTTAGAAATCATGTGATGAAATGAGACAGTCACTATTTAAACATAAATTATGGAAAAAGAATGTTTTTTCACGCACAAGAATGAAAGACATTTAAGACTCAGAAAATAATGGCAACAAAATTTAGAAAGATATATCGATAGTGTTGTCTGGCGCGCTCAAGTGCTTCAGCAAGCGTTTTTCTCTGAAATGAGTGTGATCAATTTTAATCTAAGTAAAATCATGCCTTTACGACAAGAATGTAATGAGTGAAATTAATCAGTGATTCCTACGTATGTTATGATGACATAACCAAGCAAGCTGCATGTATTTATAAATACAAACATCAGTTATTGAAAAGTAAACCATAACTCTATCCACTTGCATGTATGGATTTAACGCGGCATGGCTTCGGTTGTTCCACGTTTTGGGTGCATTCGGCATCCCACATGCAGGTTTTCCCGAACTTATTGCTCGACGGACGATAAATGACCCTCGTCGTGTAATAAATTTTATCAAAGAATTTATCGCTACATGGCCGTTGAAATCTCTTATCGCCACAGAATTAGATTGTTTAATCAAATCACTTTGCTAGAAGTGCAAACGGATTCAAATAGATGGCACATGCAGGAACTTAATAAGTGGGCAAAAAGAAATTTTTAATACCTTACAGAGATAGGAAAAATGGTCGTGCGTTGCTTGCGGATTGCTCTGAATTCCTTTAAAATGCTCCAATCGCCACGACTCCTTCAGATTCGAAGAATTCAGATCATTGCGCAAAAGTTTTCTCGATAATGTTGGGCCCTCCGATCATTTTAAAAAAAAGTTAGTAGGCGCATGAAAAAACGTTCACAAACTTCTATGTACAGTCCGTTTCATAAAAAGTGGATCATCCTAAAATTTGACTAAATAAAACATAAGTATGATACAGAAAGCATTTTTCATGTTATTTCATGTCCCTAATATATTTAAATGTCCTTATGTAATCTGATAAGCTATGATACAGTAACGGTTCTTAAGAAGCTAATATTTTGTGGCCCTACCCTTATTGTTAATGACATTACCAATTCGTCTAGGCATTGATTCGATGATATCGTTGATTTTTGACTGATCTAACTTTCTCTACTCTCTTTTTAACAGTGACGTAAGTTGTGATACGCCATCTGTATAGGTAGCAGTGAACGACGAACGTTACGTTTTAGAATACTCCATACATTTTCTATGGGATTCAGATCAAGAGAACGAGCTGGCCAAGATAATTGCCTAAGCCTTAATTGAGACTTGCATAAGTTGACTCTACTACTCCTGTGACATGTAGCATTATCATCCATAAATAGCCAAGTCGGTGGATCACCAATTTGATCTGTCATTTGACCAATGTTCATTCGTAAAACATTCACATAGAGTTCAGAATTCATGGTTCCTTGCTGTATGTGAAGTTCAGAGCGGCCATTGGTCCAAATGCCAGCCCAAATCAGTAGAGTCGCACCACCTTGTACCCGGGGACGATGTAAATGTCTCGGAATTTTCTGATCAGATTTTATCCATAATCTCAATGGACCATCACTATCCTTCAGACGGACTGATGCCTCACCAGACCAGACAACCCGATCCCATTGATTTCGCCAGTGACAATGACTCATTGCCCATCTGAGACGTCTTTTTGTATGCTGATCTGATAATTCGATCTGAGAGGGCCTCTTACAGCTCTTGAAATTCGACTCAATAAGTCTTCTACGAATAGTGGACTTAGAAATAGACGAGTCTAGTGCAGCCATCTCAGTTAACGAGAGACTTGGATCAACTTTAACAAATCTCAAAATTAGGCGGTCTCTACGTTTGGATGTTTTGCGTGGACGGCCAGAGCCCTCTTTACGACAGAGTCGAAAATCATCATTATGCCATCGATGCACATTTGTGTAAGGGACATTTAGTCGCTTGCTTGTAGCTCGCAAAGAAAACGCTAGTTCTAGCAAGGCTGACACTTTGCCTTTTGTGAATGCGATCTCGTTATTGTTCATTTGTGCTTTGTATTGTTTTCAACCGGTAAGAGACAGATTTCTAGCTGAAAGTAATCGGGAGTGCGGCCAACACCACCGCAACGAAGTCAGGAAGCTATGGAACAAGAAGTCCAGTTAATCACATGTAGCAGTTACATTATTGTTGATGAATAATGGTGCTATTCTGGCTCTGATTGACCGATTTTCTTTATTTTTATTTTGCTTGATAGCTTTTGGCTTGTAGAACAACATATTACATAACAAAGGAAACAAATGGAATTTTATAAGAGTGAGGCATGATTTTGTGTAACATTGCTAAATGAAGATCAAATTATCTACTACTTTTTTATCTATAACAGGAAAACAACTCAATATTCATGCTTGAAATTTCCAACAATGATATTAGTAAGCACAACTGACATATCTTCCAAATTTCAGAGAAATTCGTTCAAGTTTGGCGGAGTTAGACAAAGTTGAAGTTAAGGCGATGTTTAAGGGTGATCCATTTTTTATGAAACAATTTGTATTATCATCACTACGAATCATAAAGCAGGTCTGTAACTCAATTGGCAAATATGTCATTACGCGCGTTCTGCTCAGTCTTTTCCATACTAACCACAGAGATATCCACAGAATTAGGCAGGTCTTCTCTTCTTCTGTTTGACTAGAAAGGAAGCATTGGGACATGTAGCGCTAATGAAATGGCACAATCTCCTGACTAAATACCATAGCAATCGAAGAATGAGCAGCCAGTTCAACATTAAACACGCCAAATTGTGCAAAGTTTCAGTGACTTATCAACCGGATCACACAGCAAAGAGACGCAGTCGATGTCAAGTTCTACAGAGAAGTTTGTGAGCGTTTTTTCGTGCGCCTGCTAACTTTTTTAAAATGATCGGAGGACCCAACATTATCGAGAAAACTTTTGCGCAATGATCTGAATTCTTCGAATCTGAAGGAGTCGTGGCGATCGGAGCATTTTAAAGGAATTCAGAGCTATCCGCAAGCGACGCACGACTATTTTTCCTATCTCTGTAAGGCATTAAAAATTTCTTTTTGCCCACTTAGTAAGCTCCTGCATGTGCCATCTGTTTGAAACAGTTTGCACTTCTAACAAAGAACTGAAGTTTTCAAAACACACTGATTATACAAAAAGGACCACCTAAATTTCGCTGAAATTCAATCGATTCTCATGCTTTCCATTCGTGTCGCACATTGACGTGCCATACATCATTCGAGATCTTGCATTTTCAGTTTTAAAATGAAAATGATAGACTTGCATCCGCTATTTTATTTGCTGAACAGTGCTCAAAATATTTACAAATTGCAATTTTTCAATTAGAAAACATGCTTACTGAGCTTAAGGCTGTCCGTCAGTTGTTGACGACGACGCTCTTCTTGTTAGTGTCGATGTTTGAGGTATGTAGCTGTAGAGTCCGTTGCCTGCCTTGAGTATCCGCGGTGCAAATAGGACATGGAAATTCGTTTGCCTGGATGGATGATGGGTTGAGGCGGCGTTGGTGTCATTGGCGACGTTTCTCCTCAAAGTTGGCGACTCCTTGATGGCACTGTGCTCCCCAAGTCTCCTCCAGGGTGTCGGTGGGGATTCCGCAGCTGTTCAGTTCGTCTCTAAGGTGGTCAAGATATCGGCGTTTGGGGCAACCATGTGGTCGGGATCCGTTCTCTAGTTCGCTGAATAGAGTGATCTTAAGGAGGCGGTTGTCTGCCATGCGGATGACGTGTCCAGTCCAGCGAAGGACGCGATGGTTGATGAGGGTTTCTACTCTTGATGTCCTTGCGCGAAGAAGGATTTCTGAGTGTGGGATCCTGCCTCTCCATGTGATCCCAAGGATCATTTGGAGGCAGCGGATCTGAAAAGCTTCGAGTTTCTTGATGTGCTTGCGATATTGTGTCCAGCATTCCCATCCAGAGGCGTCGCGACCGGGGGGGTGTGTGGGACCGTGACACCCCCCCCCCCCAATATGAAATTATTAAAAGATTCAGGTAAAATGAGAAATGTCAGGTAAACCGCCGGTTTGCCGGCGATTCAGCTCCAATATTCACTGCCGTTGTTCTTAGCCACAAAAACACGTCTTGTCACAAAAACAATTCATAATGTCGGGAAATTCTTACCCTTTCTAGACACCAGAAAGTATATGGTTAGTTGCTGTCGATGATATTGATTTGTCACGCGAAAGCGGTCAAACATAGCGCGCTGAAAACGACCTCTACCCGGGATGACTGTATATGCGAGCAGGAGGAACCACAGAATTAAATATTTTGTTTATCTGCTTCGGTTTGCTAGAAGTGTGATTAATGAATGTGATAGAAGAATGTGATGGACGGCACATTGAGGAACCTATTAGGTGGGCAAAAAGGAATTCCTTATACCTTACAGAGATAGGAAAAAAAGTGATTAATGTGAATGTGAGGATTAAAAGGATTAATGTGAGTTCCAGCAAAGTGCTTCGATTGCCAAAATTCCTTTAGATTCGAAGAATTCAGATCATTGCCCACACGTTTTCTCCATAATATTGGCCCTTCCGATCAGTATTAAAGAAAGTAGCAGGCGTACGAAAATTAGTTCACTTGATGATTTCACATCCTCTCCTCGGCATTGCTCACTGGATGGTGCATGCATTGAATGGAAGCCAGGCATCGATGTGTGTTTTGGTGTGTGCGAGGAGTGATATCACAGCACGCACGCATCTCTCACTGGCTCTGTTGTCCTCTGCTGACAGCTTATTGTTTGCCATTTCCAATAGCAAGCGATCCACGAATTATCCATTCGAGAAGGAACAAGGTGTCTAATTCTGTGATGTGCCATTTCGATATTAAGGTTACATGTAACTCTTCCTTTCTAGGAAACCGAAGCCCGCGCAGATGAATCTAATTCTGTGGGAGGAACAGTCGCCTCGCATTTTCTTAAAAATTGGAGCATAAGGCGATGTGAGTTAGCTCTGCTAAATTTAAAATATCTAAGTGCAATTGAAATGTAATTCCAGTACCCTACCTATAATGTGGCCAGTGAATATTGGCACTGAATCACCTGACGCTGAAACGCTGAAACGCCTGCAACTCATTCTGCCTAGCTGTGTAGTGTATTTAGCCGTTGATTCATATAAGTTCTGGCTATTGCGTTGTCCCTTGAGGAGATGACGTCATCTCTACGGTGGATTTCATCGAACCTTCCTCATACCGCGTCAGTCACACGCGCACCGCGGAAAGCGCACGGTATGAATAAGGCACACCGTCATCTCTGTGCGTAGAAGTTTATTCAATTGTCAACAGCGTGTTAACTTTCTCGATGCAAACACCATCGAAAATTTCCTTAGCAGTCGAGACTACTCAATATGAATAATATTCGTATGAACCACCAATTAAATTATTTTTCATTTATAGGCGTCATTTCCGGCCGATTAGATGACTAGGTACCTCTTCTGCAGGTTATAATCATGAAACATGTTGGAATGTGTGTGTGCAATAATCAGGTAAATTTTGGTTCTTAGTTGTAAATCAGGTAAAATTTAGCAAACACCCCCCCCAATGATGTGTCCTTAGCGACGCCTCTGTTCGCATCCATATCGAAGACATGTGACTATGTCAATGAATCAGGCACGGGGTGAACGAGCATTTTCTGAGCTCTCTTTTGATATGCTAGTTATCAAAATCGGTGAACTAGGAAAAAATTAGCGATATCGTGAAGTTATCACAAACTCATGACTTTTTTTGGCAGAAAGTTTTATATTCTCAGTTTTTGTGTCAAAAATGTACGTAGATGTTTGGTACAGGATGTTCACGCTCTTCTGGCCGCTAATAATAAATCAAAATATATATAATATATAATGCTAAATCAAAAGCATTGTGAATGTTTAACATAATAACGTTTAATCAATACGTACAAAATATAACCAAAAATATGCAAAATGGGTATTACATGCATTGTTCAATATGGCGACCTTGATGTTCAATGCACATAAAACCAATTTTGAACCATATTGTGATCAATCTGGTTGAATGCATACTCAGTTCTCTGCTAGTTCTTGTAAAGTAGCTGGTATTGGTTCTGTGCAAACTTTATCACGCATATATTACCAAAGCCAGAAATCATTTATGGTGAAATCTGGGCTTCGCGGCGGCCATTCCGTTGGCCCAGAACGACCTATCCACCGATGTTTTAGATTTGAATTCAGTAGCTCTCTAATTGCCAGCGTCCAGTGTACTGACCAGCACCATTTGCTGATAACAATGATGGATATATCTATTACTTGTGAGAGATGGTATCACAATTTCTCTCAAAATATCACAATAGCGTCCCTGGTTTATTATTTTGAAAAGGATCCTAAAGCGCAATCTTCCATCATGTGGAATCATAGCCCAGAGTGTTACTGCTGAAGACTTCAAAGGTTTGATCATTATCTTGTGTTCATTATAATGGCAGTTACGTCTATTGACTAATCCGTTGAAATGAAAAGTCGCCTCATCACTAAAAATGATCTTCTGATGCCACATGGGATCCAATAACTGCCTTTGAATAGCATAATTGCAAAATGTCAACCACTTTTCAAAATCGTCTTCATTAATTTGTCGAACAAGTTTGTTTTTGAAAGCCTTCATGTTACATTCCTTGAGAATGCTATTGACTGTACCTAACAATACTCCAAATCTTTGTGCGGCGTCGTTGAGAAGTACACACTCCATCATCCATTGCAGCAACAATCGCATTTTTCGTAGCATCGTTGATTTTGTGTTCATTCTGATCACTACCACGTCGTTTTGGAAGCACGGAGAGGGTTTCAAGAAACCGTTTCTTCCAATCTCTAATTGCTCTAACCGGAGGTGCTTCTTTATTGTACTCCTCTGTATAACGTCAACGTGCTTGCTCACAGTTGTCGTAAGATATAGGATAGGAATCTTGGCAATCTCTTCATTACTATATCCTGGAAAATTCATTATAATTTCATTTTCATACAGTACACCATTAAACCAAAGAATAAAATGAAACAATATTGCTAACATTATATGAATGAATATAAATGAAATTTAGATGCATAGAGATAGCTATTTATGACAATCACAGTGATTTTTATTTTGAATCAGCAGCCTGGATTTAAGCGGAATTATGCTTATCGACTCCAATCAGACGATTCTCATTCGTCATCTTTTATTTATTGCTAGAATTGAAGATGTTTCTTTGTAGATGCTTGCCTTCGTGTTAATCATGCGGCAAATTTTGCAATTCATGTTTTGCAGGTCTGTTTTACTGAAACTTTTAAGCGAAGCACTCTATTTTAAGCGAATTGAAGCATTTGAACGAATTGTTTTAACTAGTGGCATACTTGTACCCATAGAGTAGGTATATTAGATAGAGTAGTAACTCCGCATTTATTAAATCCCCAATGTGTATACACTTTCGATTTTATTGAATGAACTCGTGGGGAATGCACGTGTTATTGTCACCAAATGTTAGATATTCAAATTTTTGCAGAAATCACAAGGAAACTGACTGATCATGATAGTAATCCAGAAGAAATGATGGTATTCTCCACATCCTTCGTGTCATGACATCCTTGGATAGGTAGTGCTTGTTAAATTAGTAACTTGATGACCTGCTATTGCTTTCATGATGAACCTCAAGAGAATCTTCTTAAGCGAGATCATATCACAGACAATTACCTGCCACTGGTAGAGCAAAATCACATGATCAAAGACAATGATTTCAATTAACTTTGAAAGATGTAAATCGGTCCACATCACTATTCAGATTCAAGAAATGAAACATAAGTTTAGTGAATCATGCCGGTGAAAATTGAAGTAACAACTTGAAATTTCAGCCAAGAAAGCAAAATAAGATCGCGACTTTTTCATGAAGGCCTCCATTATAATGCTGCTCATGGAATTCCCTTGCAAATCAGCTTAATCTCCGCTTAGTTAGGATGATAGTTGGCAAATATTCATTCCTTTTCATATTCACCTTGTCTTGTACTACTTACAACGGGGAGTCATCTCGGTAGTATATAAATTGGCGAAATTTTGACTTTTTTAAAATTGCTCAAATAATGTTTTGGACCACGGGAACGTAATCTCCGCAAAAAATGGAATCTTTTGATATAAAAATTTTCACTGTATACAGATACTTGTTTGAATCGACAGTCTACCTATATATCCCTACTCTATGCTTGTGCCAGTTTCTCCATCACTTCCAGAAAAATCATTGAATTGATTTATAGAAAGGCCGTTTAATAAGTGCTGACAGGGATTAAATGGGTTCTTATAAACCTACATGTAGCTGCCTACAGAGAGAACGATCATGTTTGTCGATCAATTTCGAGTTTATTTAAAACCCATCTTCAGGACAATACATTAGCCGAAACAACAGTTTTTATACATGGATAGATCATGGTCAATGCATTTCACTAAAAGATGCTAAGATTATAACATTTGCAGAGGCACATATGAAGAGTTCTCATTTGTTAGTACATTAGTACTTGATTTGATGCATGGTATCTCTGCGATTCGGGTATGAAAATTTCTAAACAAAACTTTGAAGTCCTCTTGGATGTGGATTTCTCATCATGTGGATTTCACTTCGGTAGGGACTGGCTTTCCTCTCAGATGCTAATTCACTCTCGAGATTAGGTGTCTCCGTGTCTCAGCAATTTAACAGTTTGACCACTGTCTGCATGTTGACAATATGTCACATTGGATGCTAAACACGGAGGAACTTCATCTTTATTAGGAAAAATTGACAAGGTCTTTTTGAGTCTTGAAAGACTTTTTGTATTTCAAAGAAGCATAAGATTAGGAAGAATAGACAGCTGCATACGTTCTTGAGAATTCTACTTTATCGTTCAGAAGAATTGCGAATTAAAACATTGCACTGATGAGATTGAGATCAGTTATTTTCAAAGAGGCTTACATAATGCATCTGGACAATCGACAGCAACATGACAATTCTCATTTCATCATGATGACAGAGTGTGAATTCCACTGGACATAAATCTCTTCACTCCACCTCATAGCTTTTGGTCTAAAAATAAAATGTTTTGTCCTATTTCTAGACCACCGATCTAAGCATCAGAACTACTTGCAAATCACTCAAACGACTGACTGAGCAATAATTCCGATGCTTGATTTGGCAGTGTATGTCTCATTTGGTTTCATAACAAGTGAAAATAGTCATGTGACGACATTTGCGAAACAATGCATCGCTAAACACTCAAAGGAACTTCCCTTGAGTAATTTCCATCTTGGATTCCCATAGAGATTTGGCAATATTAGAATGACACAAAGTATACCGACTCAGATTATTTGCAGTACAAATAAAGTGGTTAGAAGTTTCTAATTGCTGTTAATTGTTCTGATTTTAACCTCATGATACTGATCTTCCATGTCTTAATCTATCATCACCCTGATGCCAGTCACACTGCAAATCTGTGAGTTACCCGCACACCAACACACCTGACAGATGGAAAAGTGAGTGCGCCAGTACGCTTTAGAATGATTGAAAATCAAAGAACTGCTCATTTGCGACTCTCCATTCATTGCATGCAACCTGACTCAATGAATTTTCTCACAGACTGATTCAATTTATAAGAATGCTGATGTAAAAGTGATTGTTCCAGGAAAGCCGAAATTGAAAACTGAAAAGCTGCAAAATTATTTGTTGTAAAGATTGCAGAGTGCCAGTTCGCCTAAGCATACAAGAGAAAGATGTCCTCAGACTTGAACAATTTAAGCACAACGTTCTTTGGCAGCCGCAGACGCTGTGTTTCGCTCAACAAATGCGAGTCAGATACATTTTAGGTGTTTTAAGCTACTTTTGGCCATTCCGCGCTGAGCTGACTAGTCCTTGCAGGGCAAACTGCAACGTCTACGACTGCCAAGAAAGTTTTTGGCACTTAAACTCTTCTAGTCTGAGGCCATATTTCTTCAGATAGCTATCTATGGAAAAGCCAACACTAGAATAAGCTTAACTCAGGAATGGTCAACAATAAATACAACCTAGAATGGTCGTGGCATCAATTTTGACATCAAAGACTATTGCAAGACATGAATCTATCTCCATGGCATCATTTATTCATTTTTATTGCTTACATTGCTTATTTTTGTATTTCGAAGATTCTACATAGATACATCCACCATTATTGTAGTTATTGTGCTGTATTTTGCAAAGTTGGCCTTTGATTTTACACAGAGAAATTTGAAATATGGTAGACTAAGCGGAAGAATTTATTACGAAATATTTTCCGCAGATTTTCCATGGAGTCGCAAGTATTGCACGATGTCATACTTTTCGACAATAAGAATTCTACCCTGTTCCCTCTTTGACACGAAAATTATCCTATCCGAAAAACAAATTTGCTCATATTCATGGTGCTTTTAATCATTCAGAGGTAACTGTGCAACTGTCCGAAGCAGCGATTAGTCAGTGACGCTCATCTTATCGACGACAGCGATTTCAAGTAACTAAATTTTCATTAAATTTTCGAATCAACGATGTCTCAAATGATAGATGAATACTTAATTCCACTGACTACATCAAGCATCTCTCATAGATCAAACGTTATGAAAGAATATATGTATGTTGGAAGCTTAGAATCAATCAGAATTACTGCCTGAGTCAACTAATTTTCCAAAGCTTTTCACTTGTCTCAAGATTTTATCTGAGGCGAAGAACAACGCAGTAGATTGAACTCTTGAAATTCATAAGCGTCTTCCTCATGCATGAGGTTTTTGCATTGAGTTCTACAGCATTACATACGTTAGATTTTGCGGATCGGTGAACACATTAATTACTTGCAGGCATCTTGCTTTTGAATCATTGAAACGATACGTTGTGCAGAAAAATGGTTAAGGCCCCAAAGGTCGAGGTCAGACTTTCAAATGCACTGGAATTGATGTGATGCAGAGACTATTGTGATTACACCCATCCCAGTTGGGTTCCAAATGAAGCGAAACAATAACGACACCCATTGGTAATTTAGAAATCATGTGATGAAATGAGACAGTCACTATTTAAACATAAATTATGGAAAAGAATGTTTTTTTCACGCACAAGAATGAAAGACATTTAAGAGTCAGAAAATAATGGCAACAAAATTTAGAAAGATATATCGATAGTGTTGTCTGGCGCGCTCTAGTGCTTCAGCAAGCGTTTTTCTCTGAAATGAGTCTGATCAATTTTAATCTACGTAAAATCATGGCTTTACGACAAGAATGTAATGAGTGAAATTAACCAGTGATTCCTACGTATGTTATGATGACATAACCAAGCAAGCTGCATGTATATATAAATACAAACATCAGTTATTGAAAAGTAAACCATAACTCTATCCACTTGCATGTATGGATTTAACGCGGCATGGCTTCGCTTATGTATTAACCGTTGTTCCACGTTTGGGGTGCATTCGGCATCCCACATGCAGGTTTTCCCGAACTTATTGCTCGTCGGACGATAAATGACCCTCGTCGTGTAATAAATTTTATCAAAGAATTTATCGCTACATGGCCGTTGAAATCTCTTATCGCCACAGAATTAGATTGTTTAATCGAATCACTTTGCTAGAAGTGCAAACGGATTCAAACAGATGGCACATGCAGGAACTTAATAAGTGGGCAAAAAGAAATTTTTAATACCTTACACAGATAGGAAAAATAGTCGTGCGTCGCTTGCGGATAGCTCTGAATTCCTTTAAAATGCTCCGATCGCCGCGACTCCTTCAGATTCGAAGAATTCACATCATTGCGCAAAAGTTTTCTCGATAATGTTGGGCCCTCCGATCATTTTAAAAAAAATTTAGTAGGCGCATGAAAAAACGTTCACAAACTTGAAATCGACTGTATCTCTTTGCTGTGTGATCCGGTTGATAACAGTCACTGAAACTAAGCACATTTTGGCGTGTTTAATGTTGAGCTTGTTGCTCATTGTTCGATTGCTATGGTATTATGTTAGCAGATTGTGCCATTTCATTTAAGTTACATGTTCCAATGCTTCCCTTCTAGTCAAACAGAACAAGAGACGACCTGTCTAATTCTGTGCTTATCGCACATAGAAATAAACTGTTTATCTGAAGTTCGCTAGAATGGAAATTGACTCAAGGTCGCGGCACATCCGAAGGAACTAAGTTGGGGCATAAAGAACCAATTAAAAGTTTCGATTTACTCATGTGACTGATTCTAACCCAATGATACAGACGTTAGCAGGTGCATCTAAGTGAAAATGCGTGCGATTTATGTGCCGTTATTGTGCATTGCATGAAGCTTAATTTCCATTCTAGAGGTTTTATTGTTGTCAATTTCTATGTTACTTCACTATGGCTGTATGCCATGTATTCGTAGTATGCAAACGTCTATTTCAGGACATAGAAGTAGAACCACAGAATTAGACAGGTCGTCTCTTGTTCTGTTTGACTAGAAGGGAAGCATTGGAACATGTAACTTAAATGAAATGGCACAATCTGCTAACATAATACCATAGCAATCGAACAATGAGCAACAAGCTCAACATTAAACACGCCAAATTGTGCAAAGTTTCAGTGACTGTTATCAACCGGATCACACAGCAAAGTGACACAGACGATGTCAAGTTCTACAGAGAAGTTTGTGAACGTTTTTTCATGCGCCTACTAAATTTTTTTAAAATGATCGGAGGGCCCAACATTATCGAGAAAACTTTTGCGCAATGATGTGAATTCTTCGAATCTGAAGGAGTCGCGGCGATCGGAGCATTTTAAAGGAATTCAGAGCTATCCGCAAGCGACGCACGACTATTTTTCCTATCTGTGTAAGGTATTAAAAATTTCTTTTTGCCCACTTATTAAGTTCCTGCATGTGCCATCTGTTTGAATCCGTTTGCACTTCTAGCAAAGTGATTCGATTAAACAATCTAATTCTGTGAGTAGAACAAAGATATTTTGACAAACAGCGCTGAGATAATATTCACTTTGGGTTTCTATAATTGGTGAGCCAGCACCTCGTTCTTTTAAGTCATAGAAATCGAATTATTATCAATGGTATTTGTCTACCGTTATTGTCCAAAAAAGTTTTTACTGCAAAGCTCAATCTGATTTGCATAAGGTCTGCTGAATGTGTTCGCAACCAAATTTGCCGCTCTAAATTCAGACATGAATGCTTTTGAGTTACTGGGTCGACTTAAGAGAGACGAACTAAAGATTGGATTTCGTCCCAGAGTTCACGAGGAGATTGATCAGCATTGCTACGCTTTGTCATATTCAGGATTCTTTGAGTGCGCTCAGCTGGAGTTACAGTGAATGTCTTCAAATCAGAATATTAAATCTCGGACGGTTGTTCATCTAACCAAGAGGAAATCTTTGTAAACGCACAATCGGGAAACGATTGAATGACGTGGTCTGACTTCGTTGAACTGCGTGTAATTTTCTGGAGGCGGAATTGAACTTCGGCTCGCCGGAACCACGTCAGGGGTTCAGTCGTTGAAAACATAGAAAGCTTAACTGTTGTGACGGCACTGATTGCATCGGATGATTCTTTGGTCCTCTGCATTTGAATGTCGGGCTCACCAATTGCATAACGCGAAGATAAGTATTTTCAGATACTCTATTAGTGCGTCAGCATATAGTTGATACTTCGCAAAGTGTAATTTGTATTTGACATTAATCTTGGTAACATTCATACAAAGAACGCTGAACACTACCTCATAGCTTTATGTTATGAAGTAGGGAAGTTAGATATCAGGGGTTTGACATAGACCGTTACAAGCGTCATTTCATCAAAGAATGCGCTGAGTGCTCTGTCAGCGCCCCCCCCCAATGTATGACAGCGTGTTGAAACCGTGCAATTCATCTCTGCCGCACCGTCAAGCAGTAAGGCCTCAGTCACACTGCGAGCTTTCCAAGCGTTTCCGACCAAAGCGTTTTGCAGCAAACATAAAGTCATCATTACAGCAGTTGCTGACTGCCACACTGCGAGCAAAGCAAACGAGAGCGATTTATAGCTTGCGGAGATACGTTTGCTCGAGACGCTCGGGACGCTCGTGTTTGCTTTGCCTTCAGTGTGGCTGAGGGCTAAGGTAGTTATCACACTCTATGCTCCGTCTCGACCTTCGGTCTCGACGAGGGTTGCTCAATTCCAACGTATTCAAGCTCAAGATAAGTCATGCAGTTTCAAAGATCATAGATAGCGGAACCAATTTCAATCACTCTTCATCTGAGCTTCTATGCTAAGGAACACAAGTGCGTGCTAAGGTATTCAAGCTCAAGATATGTCATGCAGTTTCAAAGATCATAGATAGCGGAACCAATTTCAATCACTCTTCATCTGAGCTTCTATGCTAAGGAACACAGGTGCGTGCTAAGGTATTCAAGCTCAAGATAAGTCATGCAGTTTCAAAGACCATAGATAGCGGAGCCAATTTCAATCATGCTTCATCTGAACTTCTATACTAAGGAACACAGGTGCGTGCTAAGGTATTCAAGTTCAAGATGTGGGAACCAATTTCAATAGCATCAAATTTCCATGCAATACTGATAACTGAAGTTGCTCTCATATTCTGTAATTTGCATGCATTATCACGAATATGCGTAGAATATCATGAACATGCCTTCTGCGATCAAACATTGAAATCTATAACGTCTCCTTGACGCAGACGTACTATCTTTGAAATTACCTGCCCTATCTGGAAGATGAATGACATAGAAATGAAGTTGTCCGAAAAAATCTGCATAAAGTCCATCTCAAAGTGAAACAACTTTGGGTACTTATGGGTTAACTCCCCCCCCAGGTTTTCAAATTTGTCTAAAATCTGCAAAAATAAATCAATTATCACCAAACTTCAGGTACGTGTACCTAAGCATATTTTCTACCCACATACAGAATTTTATGTAGATCAGACAAGTAATTTTTGCATTAGAGACGATAACGTAAAGTGTGGCGATGTCAACAGCTTGATTTGACTTCGTCTGTTCGACGCATTATTGTTACTCGTATGTGCATTGTTCTTTCTCCCTCTTCGTCTCATCCACTGCTGTTTGAAATCTTCCCACGACCACTACCTTGCCACACCTTTATTAAGTCAAGCATATTAATATAAGGGATGTGGCCTGGTCATCAAGATGTCGAGAAATTACTTTGTTGACCTCAAGTGCTTTCTGCTCCGACGATGAGGTCATAAGAAGTTAGATCAAGCTGCAGGCATCGCTGCACCTCAAGTAATCGCTCCTAATTCGAAAAGTACTTGTCCGATTTGCCTAAAATTTTGCATGTGGTTAGAAAATAACCTCACTTACATGTGCTTAAAGTTATTGCGGCGATTGATTAATTTTTACGGATTTTAGACAATTTGAAAATGTGGGGGGAGATAACCCATAAGTACCCAACTTTGCTCTTATACAATAAGAAAGATAGTGTTGCGTTCATTTCCTTGTGCATGGTTCCTCGCTTCTCGTTCTCAAAACATTGAGTAACGATGTCTCTACTTTTTGACTGTACTGTCGGCCAAGCCTTTAGATCATTACGTGAAAATTGATTCTAATAGATAAGGTATAGAAAGGCTGCAACCAATGAAGATGAGTAATAAGCTCATGAGCTGACAATGATCGCATCAACGATAAATAAAGCCAAGAATGCAATGAATGAAAGAATATTATCAACTCATTATCTCTATTCATTGGTTGTGGACTTGCAAGATTCACTTTTAATCTTGTGGGATTAAATGGTTGTCTTCGATTCCTTTGATTTAATTTACTGTTGATGTGAAACCTACATACTCAATTTTGTTGCTGTTGAAGCGTTTTCACTCTCGGTGCAATGTTTGTCCTGTAAACGTGAGCTTCCCGACCTTGTGCGAAAATTTATCATTTTTCTCCTATAAGTTTTGTGTGTTGCGTTTCTCAATGTTTTTACATGTACATGTCATTTTAAGTAGCACTTTTAGTGATAGAAATTTTCTCCTGAGAAAGCCTCATTGAAGGCGTTAGCGCATGTACTTGAAAAAGTATATTAAAGGAAGCATAAAATAATATCTAACTAATTTTAACAGAACGAGAAATCGGTAATGAATATCATAAAACTTCTAATTTTGTGGTGGTTATATGTATATGCGACGTGGATCCTCGTATAAAAGAAAAGTGTGTGAATGAAATTTTTCACCAATCTAATAAAGATCATGGCATTCCAACTAAATGATTGCGACGTATTGAAAAGTCAACGTGCGAATAATGCAAGAAGAAACCAGATATTGGATATTTTCAAAAATGTAAATTCTTGCATGTACACATGTATTGCCAAAATTTATTACAGTGAAATTCCCAAGTAGTGCAACAGTTAATAATTGCATTAAGCAATATAAGAGTTCAATAATTGATGATCGCATGAAATACATCTAAAATCCACGCAAACGGAGTGCTAAACTTGAGCTTCAGCAAACTAACTTTCGAACTGAACTTTCACTAGCAAAGTGCACTATTTTGATTAAAGTTATGTATGCATGAACTAGTTGACTGAAATTGAAAATTCGCGTTCGACATGTGATGACTTGTCGAAATACACAAACTAAGGATTCTAAATACTAACTAAAAAATTAAGAAGATGTGCAACATTCGTATTCTATTAAGTAATAATAAAGGTATTAAAACCTGTAAGTATGATAAAAGTTAGTATGTACTTCAAAAATTATTCAAAAGTCTAATTATTGCAAATTAGACTTCCAAATTCACAAAAAATAGTTTTGAAAGAAGTTTGAATCTTTGCATAACTTGAAAACAAAAAACAACGCAAAGTGCATGCAAGGCCTTTCGACCGGTTCTCTTTCAGGCATTACACCGGTGTGAAGCAGATACACGAGCATTTAAATTGTCGACACTATAGAAATGATAAATCACTGATATGCTTAAACAAAGATAAGAAATCATCAAAAACAAAAATACGAGTAGTTAAAGCCAATTACCAAGGTAAAACGCAAAGACAAAACGCTTTCTTTTTGTACACATAAATTTGGCCGAAGGCGTTTGATGTACAGTGCCTCGGCAATGCGCAGACGTAACAGACTGCTACGCCCCGCATGATGCAAGACACTAAAAGCCGTTTTTGAAGGTTTACACTTTTGCTCAAATACATGACGTGTGATAGAGCCGACTTGTTTTGCCGATGTATTTGCATCCACAAACACACTCAAAAGAATAGATTAAGCTAGATTGGGCAGTAACAGGAATTGCTGTTTTTTGCGTTGCTTTTTGTTTTCAAAAAATCAGTTTCCCAGATAAGTTAGATAATTTTAGAAATTTGAAGATATATGCATTATACAAAGTCAAAAATGCCTAGAAATGGATACAAGAGAATATTACTTTCTGGTAGCTCAACTGGAAATTCACATGAAATATCGCACAATCAAAATTTAATAAGAAATTGAAGGAGATCCAATTGTCATTAGCACTCCGTGATACGGTTGGGCTAAATGCTTAGACGATGAAATTATTTTAAAAAAATCAATTTAAAAAATGTATGCATGCATGGCTCAGCTAACCAAGTCATTATTAATTCTAATAATTATTTTTGCTCATTTCACGTCCAATCATTACTTACCAACGTGTCGGTGGAGGAAGTAATTGATTTATCCACAGACCTTGTTTTGTAGTGAAAACAATATGATAAAACCGTTTCAAAAAGTTATCACTTTTGCGATCATTGGCTATCTGTCTTTTAGTGACAATGTGCATCGCCAAGTCGACGATATCACTCCATGAATGCAAATCTGTTGAATATTGTCAGATTCGGACCATTTACATACGAGGAAATGCATGTTGGCAGTTATTCACTTTTTTGGGAGATATACAAACATTGTTGTTCTAGGCTCACTCATCACAACTAAGGCATGCTGGAAGGACACTGCGAATAGACCTACAATATGCAAACTTGCTATTGAAAACATCATCTTAGAAAGCTGTTGCCATCTTCTCAAAAATTTATCAGAGCTCGTGTACAGGCCTAACCTCGAACCGTCTTGTAATGTTCAATAACACCACGGTCGTGTAAGCCTGCTTGCAGATATTAGTAGCCTAGGCAAGAAGTCGATTGCAAAATCCATGGATAAGATGCACCGACGATGTCTCAGCCTCTATAAATTGAACCCACATTTTCGTGACAATGTAAAATGACATATTGATTGAAATAAACACCTGACTCTTACTGTCCCTGTTCACTTACTGTTCTTTCTGATAATTGTACTTATAAGGAGCATCAAGTGCTAGACTATTTCCTGTATTTATTGTTGTATAGATAGATTTAACTTTACTCAATGCAAAAAATTATGTTATGTTTCATGGAAAACCTTGCCAAATTTTCATAAATCTAGATCAGTTCAATTATAATTGTGATATGTGCATGTGTAAAACCTACAAGCATAATCTTATGCACTATTGTACATCCTTCGATGGGATGCTAAATGCCGCTCCTCCAGCAATGCTCAAATGTGGCATAGAACAACGACTAATGAGCCGAAAGAACTGACCAGACAGGGCCTGAAAATTCAGTCCCAGCTGCAAGTCTATGGTCGAGGGTTAATTATTCTCTTAGTTCTGACTTTTAACATTAGCATTTATTCTTTACAGTTCCAATTCCTCACAGCTTCCAGGCCGGCACTGATTAACGGGAGTCTCATTATTGTAAATGTCTGCAAAAGCGCCTAGAATTAAGTTAACTTTATGTATGAGTTAATCAGAAAATGTTTTTGTTGCTGAATATGAGATACTTAAGTGTAGAGCTACACCTACTAGAAAAACAGCAGCGTTAAAAATAATATTAAGTCTAAATAGATTGTTTATTGAACTTTTCGATTAATATCCACAGGAAATCACCTTATCAAAAGTCGTAGACATACCTGCGTGACGCATTTGTATTATAATTTCCACATCAAGCATGTGTTCGAGTAGCAAAAGTCGGTCCGGCCCGAGAATCTCGGTCGGTTTCCAGTTTGGTAATTGCGTCTTTGAAAATCATTTAATATAGAAGCTAAAATGTAAAATGAACTTTCCTTATTTCCAATAACTTCAATCGATTTTCATCACATTGCCAAGCTACTTCCATATTTCTCATCTTGCCGTTCCCTCTGCATGTATATTTATCGCTATGAGAATATTGATAGAAAATTCATTAATATTTATGATACTCGCTCAGTTACATCGGTCGTAAAGTCTTTCGTACAAGAACTTCGTCTTTGGTGACGCACGTACTAGAAGCGGTTCGATGAATGGAGATTATAAGCAGATGGTGTAGAGAAGAACACCAATTCATTGGCGGTGTCAAACTGTCCCTTGTAATGGGCAATTGAAGAGAAAATTCACCCAGCCACTTCCATTTCATTCAACCTTTAAGTCAAAACTCACTGAAAGCATGGCCACTCGACGTGAAAAGCAATTACGCGGGGATTTATCGAATGTGATGGCTGCCGACGACAACTCACGCACACCCCAATATAATTGGGGCAGACATTGTTAAAACGGATCACTTCTTTCAGCAAAAATCAACGATTTGATGAAAACTCAGAGCAGAAGATCTCCCACGCCCTGTGTATCCCTCGCCATGTAAGACGATGAGAAGGGGGAGAAAGGAAAGAAAAAGAGACTTGTTTACTGCATGCTTTAGACTTCCTTCAACATGTTATGGCACTTCATGTCCTTTCCTTTTGTTTCCTTACTCAATTATTGGGAAGTGAGCGAAGTGGAGCAACCGTTGGCTGGTGCCAAAACTTGATAAGTGCTTATTCAATGCTCAATGAATAGAGGTGTCAGAAAAGGTGCACGACTTGAGATTATTTCAACGTTAACAATTTTTATCAGTTAAAACAAAGCAGAAAAGGAGCAGTAACCGAGACGTGATGAAAATACTTCAAACACTTTAACCTTCATGCTTGAATTGGACGGTTACGACTTAATGAGAATGCATCATTTCATCAAATAGCTTCCGATAGATATACGAGGCTTCTTTATTCAATCAATAACGGCGTTTGAAAGAAGGTAATTGAGATTTGAACAATTTGATGTCGCCTGTTACACACATCCGTCATTCCGGAATCTTCTTTGAAATCAATGATAATGAAGATATCATTTAAAAGATTTAAGGGCAAGAATCCAAGGATAAAGAAGAATAGGAACACTTCGTGCACATGGAAGATTAATCCGCATCGGAATTTTGCACTCTTGCTATTTTCATGTCTATATCAAGATGAGAACAATAGACTGAGTTAATGAAATTAAGATGAAAGTATACGGATGACGTGATTTTACATCACTGCGATAAATCAAATGACTTGTAAAGAAGGAAAATGTTGTCACATGTACATCGCTTACCTACTAATAAGAATTTCGGGGCCGCATCAATAGGAAAGTAAATTTCAAGTGAAAAGCAGAAAAATTGCGACTGACCTTCAAGTTTGAGATTCAATCTTTCAAAAATCTGCTAAAACCTTGCAATGATTCAACCCTATCCAGAACAAGAGTTCGATTCTTCGAATTTTGTTGCGATCCTCTCAAAGTTAGCCGTTATTATCAGAGCATGAACCGGGCCTGTCCCCAGCCCGGGCCCGCATCAACTCCAAAATATTGTGCCCGCCCCGGGTGATGAATTTTATTGTTTTGTGCAATTTACCATCATTAATGAAGATATCAATTACGTCATTAGATAGTAATCGCCTTAAGAATCATTTAAAAATCTAATTGTTGATTGCATGATCGAATGCTTTAGGGCCTATGTATCATCCGTAAGTAAATTGATAACTGTTGATCAATAACATGAATTTTTAAACATTTAAGACGCAGTGAATTTTCATTTGTTGTTTTTCACATGTTGTACATGGATAACGCGTTTGTGAATCACAACTAATTTGTATCTTATTTGATGTGCCGACAGCTGCCACTGTTGTAAGTTGTATATAGGTTAAAGCGTTGAAAATGAATTGCGCAAAAGACACGAAGCCTATTTGAAAAGTGAGGTCATTAAGTCAAAAGTTGAACCAAATATTCAATCGACTCTTTTGACCAAAACGCCAGAGAAATGTTACTTGCTGATCTTTTATCGATTGTTGTTTCTGTCTAGGGAAGCATATTGATGACTATAGTTGAACAAAGTTGATAAGCCATGAAAATTATTTGGAGCAGTATTTAAATGATCAAATGAAGAAGATATTACTATTTTCAGACGTAATAGATATCGGCCCGGGTACTAGATATTTCTGGCCCTGCTCGGCCCGGATGCTAGATATTTCCGGCCCTGCTCGGCCCGGATACCAGATATTTCCGGCCCGGCTCGGTCCGGGTGCATACAGAATTTGTCTTTTTCTGGCCACGCCACTTCCACCTCTGGTTATTACCTACTATCTAGTTGAGCCTGCGGCTAACATAAAGATGATAAAATCAAAGGTAAAAGAACCGGTCCATGGTCAAATGGTGGTCTGCTGACTCGGTGTGAATATACGCTTCTGACCTACGTGTTTGTAGCTAGCTTAGGCGGGGTATCAAGCCTTTCCTCATAAATCGTTGAATTTGGCCCATTTGCGGCCAAATTAGTGACCTTGTTGAAAAGTGCTCCAATTTTAGTGTCTAATTTGGTCACAGCAACGTTCGCCTTTAACAAAGTGCATCGATTTTCAATTTGAAGACAATGTTTTAAAATGCGTCTCTCCGAGTAAATAGATGATGTCTATTCTTTCAGTGGCATCGATTAGAGTATTGGAAAATTAAATGTTGTGTAATAGATACTACTCACTAAAAATAGCAGTAGAAATTTGAAGTCATTTAAGTAGTGACTTTAGTGTTAATGTATCTTATAATCACGCTAAAAGTTACTTAGATCCAGGAATTATCAAAATTTAATCGCAATGCAATTAATTGTAATTGTTGGTCGCAATTAATTGATTGATGTCATTAAAAGATTGAAGTCAAATAATTGATCTGATGGAATCCTTGCAACTAAATCATTGATGTCAGTCAGTTGTTGCAAAAATTGATTGATTGATTTGTTACGGAGAAGATGTTTCATTGATTGCTTTACTTGCAATCAACACTCATCATCGTAGGATATATACTGCACTTCCTGTGACTTATTTAGATACTGGAATATTAGTTTACTATGTAGATCTTATTCAAACTGATGGCTTTCAGGATTCAAAAATAATAAAAAATAATAATCTTTAATACTTTGCACAGATAGGAAAAATGGTCGTGCACCGCCTGCGGATTGCTGTGAATTCCTTCAAAATGATCCGATCGCCACATTCCTTCAGATTGGAAGAATTCAGATCAGATTAGAGAAAGTTTTCTCTAATAATGTTGCTCCCTTCCATCATTATTAAAAAAGTTAGCAGGCGCACGAAAAAACGTTCACAAACTTCTCTGTAGAACTTGACATCGACTGTCTCTTTGCTGTGTGATCCGGTTGATAACAGTCACTAAAGCTTCGCACAATTTGGCGTGGGATGTTTAATGTTGAGCTGGCTGCTCATTGTTCGATTGCTATGGTATTGTCAGCAGATTGTGCCATTTCATTAGAGTTACATGTTCCAATGTTTCCTTTCTAATCAAACAGAAGAAGAGACGACCTGTATAATTCTGTGCCATAATGTTTTATGATTTATGATTACTATCTTCACGGCAAATCCCGGAAAGCAAGCGCATAACAGTCTATTCAACAGTCTTCTAGCCTGCACAACCATTCTAGATTTCATATGCTGATTTAAGTGGTGTCGAGACATATTGACAAAAAGCACCATCAACAACGATCAAGAAAATTAGTTTCTAAATTGGTCACGTCAGTGCGTATGGATGTTCTTCTAATCTAGATTCTGGCGACCTGACTTTCTGAAATCTTCTATTTTCATAGAATGACAAAGGCTGTAGCAATTTAAGAATTGATTTTCTGTTAATTTTTCGAAGCTCTCAGATGACGATGTATTAACTATCTAGCATGTGCTATGCATATGATGAGCAACGGTCAAGGACTAAAGATAGAGGCAGGGCTAGAAATAGCAATATTTCACAGTTAAGTCACTTGGCTTTGCGCTGTGTTATTGTGCATCCAATATTTATGAAAAAATTATTAAAACATTCGATTAAAATCGTAGGTATAGCAGGTATCATTTGTCATGCAAGCTAATACGTGATTCACTTTAAATTTGGACGCTTGATGCTCGCTAAATTCTTTGTGAGAGGTTGGCAATCAAAAACATTAAAATGAAATATGCCAAATTTTGAATTATTATTATACTAGTTATATATATGCAAGTGTGTATGTACAGTGCATGCTTCCATAGCTTTTCATAGCTTTCCACATTTTATAGCTTTCTATCTTTCTTTACTGTAATTTGATTGATTTACAATGATTAGTGTTACCAGTATTGTTGCAACAATTTTGGGTATGAAATTCATTTGACTGATGATTGTGTTATTAGACGCATGAAACTCTGAACACCGAATTGGATGTCTTTTGTTCATAAAAATATTTTGGAAATTGATTATACATATATATATATATATATATATATATATATATATATATATATATATATATATATATGTACATTAGTTGACAAACAGGACATGTTAGAACTTATGTCGAAATCTTATCTTTTCGACATAAGATCTAACATGTCTTGTTTGTCAACTAATGTCATCTATAAGTTAACATGTACAGGGTGTAACGAGTACTACATCGGACAAACCGGAGACAGCCTTCTTCACCGAATGACGGTGCACCGACAACAGGTGCTTGATGCCAGGTATTCCATCCTACCTGTAAGTAAACACGTGACCAGAATTGCAAAAGACAACGATATCATGTTCTTAGTGCTACCATTTTATAAGATGCCTCCCACTTTCAAGAAATCAGACAGGGAGAGGGTTGAATCTGATTTCATCCAAAGATATTAACCGACACTCAATGCCTCTCATTGATTTTGAATTTTGTGTATGATTTTAGTACATGTTTAATTACTATGTATCCTCCATCATTTCATTCCCCAGTCCCCTTGAGAAATCAGCGGTAGCTGATGAAACTAGTCGGAAATACATTAAATTTGGAAATCTTTGGTCATCAATTAGATTTCGAGTTTTCCTTTGGAATTTAGTATTTTATATATATATATATATATAAATAAAAATTAAAAAATGAACCACCATAGGATGCTGATGCATTTTACGGACTTTTATTACCTAGGACAAATCAAAATTCATTAGCTCAAAGGAATCACTTGAAGGGAAGAATATCTAATAAAATGAGATCTTTAGCTTACTTTTAAGATGGAATATCTCTCATTACAACTTTTTGTCTATGAACTGTCATTCGGTTTTGAAAAGATCACCTGTTGTCATAAAACTGACTATGATGCAATTATTGCAGGTGAGTGAATGTAAATTATGTGGGAGAATAACAGATTTCGGTAAGACAGGTCCTATCCCGGAAAGGCTCCAAAAATCCATATCCAACATCAAAAACTACAGATTCAAAATAATATAGGAATTGGAGAGCCCTAGTTTTTGCAGCCAAGGGATTACAGAACAGAAATGGACGTAATTTTTGCTTTAACAGAAATGTCTTTCAAAGGAATTTCAAATTGATTTACTAATAGAACTAAATTTCAGTAGATTTGGAACTTTTTTAAGAGTAAAAGCCGTTGCGTCTATAATCTGTCTTCGGAAATCCTCAATGATAATGTAGAAGCTTAGTCGAAAGGTTGGAAAATTTACCATATGATTTTTCTCGACGTTTGCGCATCAAGACATGTTTTTGCAGAAACTGTTACAAATGATACAGTCAGACAATAAGCCTCCAAAAATAGCACAGGCAGAATTGGGGAAGATTTCGGATTTATTATATGGGGAAGACGTCGGAAAAGAATGAGGATGAACTTCACTCGAAAAAGCAAAAAAAAAATATCATCAAAGATGAATAATATATTGCCTAAAAAAACTCTAAACAAAAGACAAATTTTATACATAACAGGACATTTATCGGATGCTGCTACATATATACTGTTGTTCAGGATTACAGCAGAAAGTCTGTAATTTAGAAAATTGCTTCAGTAGTGAGCACATTCATAGCATTTCAAGTTTCTGGCACTCGGGATCCGACCGGCGAACGCCCTATCTTTTATGGTCTACCTAAAATCCTATTGTGGTCAGTAGATATGCACCTACCAGTCGCTTAAAAGCTTAGCGCATTTCGACATTTAAAATTTTAATGGCCATCCTCTGAAAACTATTGCAAGGATAACTTTTTTCTTTCCTTTTGAGTGCTTCACTGTTTCACAATTGATTTTCTTTTTTTTGATTAGTTTTTGACGTCATCTCTCTGTTACCAAAATCCCCCACAAACTTAGGTACGAAAGACTTTTGTAATGGAGGATGAGACTTATAATTAGAAGCCACAACTAATTTTCGTTTGAAGACGATTTTTTTGTTCATTTTCCAAGCACAGCAAGGGGACCAAAAGTGCCCAACATATCCACTTTAGTAAAAGGATTCTTAGAAGATGATGTACAAGTAACGATCAATGAAGACAATATCATTTGAACACATATCTACAAAAAGGACCACGGTACTTCGCACCCTAATCATACATTAACTTACGAAATATCCCTTATAATTACGAAATAACGACGAATAAGAAATTAATTGTGTCGAATGCAAAAAACAAGACCATAAGAGATTAGAAGAATTGAAAAGAACGGTTACTTGACTTAAAATATAAATCCTCCTCTCTAGTTGGAGACCCGATTTTATCGACGGAATATATTTTGTAACTACATGAATAAATATGAGAACAAAAAAATCATTCCCTTCATACAAGATTACAACAAACAAAATCCTGACATTTTTGGAAAAATCATCCAACCATTATCGTCTAGTATCAACGTTCTGGAAAAGTTCAAAAACTGCAAATTTATGACTGCATATAGACATCTCATCTAAGATACAGCATCACGAACAACGAACGATAAAACTCAAAAAAAATGAAAGAATGGTAAATGCTGTGAAATTAGATTAGAAAAAAAAAAAAACAGTGAATTTTAAAAACAAAACATGATAAACAAAACAAACATTGTTATTCTTCCAAACATATTTTTCATATAATGCCCTGCAATAAATGCAATCAGTCTTTATGTGGGACAAACAGGTGATCTTTTCAAAACCAAATGAAAGTTCAAAGACGAACAAGTCGTAATGAGAGGATAATGCCATCTTAAGAAGTAAGCCGCCACATCAATAACTGTGGTGCAGGTTTTTTGCACGCCGCTTTTTTTCCTTTAGCACCTGAAGATGTCTCCGAGTACAGAGAGAGGCTATAGAATCTCATTTTTATTTTTATTATTCCTATCATTGAATCCTCTTGAGTTTAATGATTTGTCCCTATGTCCTTTGGTATTTTTGTGTCTTTGAATTTGTATACTCCGAAATGCATCAGCACTCTAAGGAGGTTCATTTTTTATTTTGAGGATTCTAGTGTTGGATTTTAGTTATTTATATATTCAATCACAGATTATATATGGATACCTTGCGAGCAAGGAGAATTTTACAAGAAAAAGTAGCACATTTTTGCACAAAATGGAGGATTTAACAAATTTGATACATAAATGGATTCAAACAAGAATGGTTTCTGAAGTGCAAGTCTCTGAAAATGTATGTCGATAATAGTGTCAAGGGAATAACAACCGAGATTAAAGAAAAAATTGGTCATAATAGTGAATTGATTGACAAAGACTGGCAAAAGAAATTAACCCAAAGAAAATTTGCATATTACGAAGTGTTTAGGAACGAAAGCATTGCAACGATTTATGAAGATGCCTTAAATCAAGAATCACCAAAGATACCAAAAAAATTCTTCAAAAATCGCGTTAATGGGCAATCCGAATTAGAGCGCAACCTGACAAAAGAACTCATGCTCAAAGAGGTTGACCATGAAGTGAAGCGTCTGAGAATCACTGGTGTTAAGAGAGAGTTCATACAACAAATAGATGGTGAAATCATTTCCCTGATAAATCAAAACTGCAACCAAGAAATGGCAGAACAAAGAATCCAAAACTGGAATGATTCAACTAAAAAGGAAGAGGCTTTAAGCGAGCTTATATTTGAGAAAAAAAGTAAGTTCTTCAAATCTGAGCTCCATTTGATTACGGTGGACAGTCATTTGATTTCGTGGACATCCTTTAAGGGTAATAGATACCAATATGAAATCCAACATCAAACTACAGATTCAAATCTAATAATAGGAATTGGAGGGAGCCTAGGTTTCAGCAGCCAAGGAATTACCAGAACAGAATGGAACGTAATTTTGCCTTTAACAGGAACCGGAATAGATATGACAATAGGAATGTGTTTAATTATAATGCTAATGATAGGAACTTTAACAGAAATGTCAACACAAGGAATTTCAATAGATTTAATAATAGAAATAATTTCAGTAGATTTGGAAATAGAAATAACCAGGCAGACAGCATAATGGAATATGCAGAGGAAGAATCGAACAACTTGGATTCTTTTTTAGAGTAAAAGCCGTTGCAGTCTATAATCTGTCTTCGGAAATCCTCAATGATAATTGTAAGAAGCTTCTGTCGAAAGGGAAAAAATACCCCCCAACTCCTTACAGAAATATCGACAAATTAAAGACTGATGTATATGATTTTTCTCGACGTTTGCGCATTCAAGACATGTTTGCAGAAACTGTTACAAGTAACGAGCTAAATTTGAATTATGATAAGTCAGACTATATGCCTCCAAAAGGCAGCAGCATCGAATTGCATATTTATTGGATAGTTATGGGAAGACGTCGGAAAAATTTCTTGATGAGGAACACTCGACTAGAAAAGCAAAAAATCTATCACAAGATGAATTTATTGCTCTAAAACTTCTAAAACAAAAGACAAATTTATACATAACAGGAGTTGACAAAGGGGGCTATAGTTCTGCTAGATTATAGTTTTTATAGACGTAGAATAATTGATGAACATTTATCGGATGCTGCTACATATAAACATGTTCAGGATTACAGCAACTGGAAAATATTGCAGAAAGTCTGTAATTTATGCAAGAACTATGTAGATTGCTTCACTAGCAAAGAATTCAAGTTTCTGACTCGATTCCGACCGGCGACGCCTTATCTTTATGGTCTACCTAAAATCCATAAGCATGCCAGCTATTTCACAAACGTTGCACCAGACAATTATAGATACATTATGCAAACTCCTCCAAACGATTTAAAATTCAGACCTATTGTGTCCAGTAGATATGCACCTACCAGTCGGCTTAGCGCATTTCTAGACGAAATTTTAAAGCAAATGGTGCCATCTCTGAAAAGCTATTGCAAGGATACGTTTCACTTCCTTGAAAGCTTGCCTGTTTCAGTTGAACAAAATTCTCTTTTGATTAGTTTTGACGTCATCTCTCTGTATACCAACATCCCCCACAACTTAGGGTACCAAGCTCTGGACTTTTGGTTGAGCAAAGTTGATGGCAAAATTATGAACCGCTTTGAAAAGACTTTTGTAATGGAGGGCATGAGACTTATATTAGAGAACAACTATTTTTCGTTTGAAGACGATTTTTTTGTTCAAGTTTCCGGAACAGCAATGGGGACCAAAGTGGCCCCAACATATGCCACTTTAGTAATGGGATTCTTAGAAGATCGAATGCAGAGTCAAATTCAAGAATTGTTTCCAACTAACATCGATGACATCACAAAATCATGGAAAAGATTCTTAGATGATTGTTTTATTATTTGGAATGCGGACTATGGAGACCCTAATGTGTTTTTCGACATGATTAATGAATTACATTCCTCAATAAAATTTACGAGAGAAATGAGTAATAAATCATTGCATTTTTTGGATGTACAAGTAACGATCAATGAAGACAATACCATTGAAACGGATATCTACAAAAAGCCCACGGACACATCGAGCTATGTACCTTTTCACTCTTCGCACCCCAAGCATATTATACGAAATATCCCTTATAATTTAGCACGACGAATAAGAATTATTGTGTCGAATGAAGAAAAAAGACAATACAGATATGAAGAATTGAAAAGACGGTTACTTGACTTAAAATATCCCTCTTGTCTAGTTGACGACGCGATTTATCGAGCGAATATATTTGTAACTAACATGAATAAATATGAGAACAAAAAAATCATTCCCTTCATACAAGATTACAACAAACAAAATCCTGACATTTTTGGAAAAATCATCCAACCATTATCGTCTAGTATCAACGTTCTGGAAAAGTTCAAAAACTGCAAATTTATGACTGCATATAGACAGCCGAAATCTATTTTATCTCATCTAAGATCAGCAAATCGAACAACGATAACTGGCGTTCAAAAATGTGGGGAGAAACGATGTAAATGCTGTGAAATTATAGAATGTGGAAAAACAGTGAATTTTAACGGAAAAACATTTGAAATAAAACAAAACATGAATTGTTATTCTTCCAACATAATTTACAAGCTCACCTGCAATAAATGCAATCAGTTTTATGTGGGACAAACAGGTGATCTTTTCAAAACCCGAATGACAGTTCATAGACAACAAGTTCGTAATGAGAGATATTCCATCTTAAAAGTAAGCCGCCACATCAATAACTGTGGCAAAGGTTTTCGTGCTATGCCATTTTTTCTTTTAGCACCTGAGATGTCTCGAGTACAGAGAGAGGCTAAAGAATCTCATTTTATTAAGATATTTCATCCTTCATTGAATTCCTCTTGAGCTAATGATTTGTCCTATGTCTTGGTATTTTATGTGCTTTGAATTTGTATACTCCATGATTTCAATAAACATTCATTTTAGTGCTTTGACAAGTTGACTAAAGTCAACGAAATGCATCAGCACTCATAAGGTGGTTCATTTTTAATTTGGGATTCTAGTGTTGGGATTTTAGTTATTTATATATTCAACATTTGCTTTTAATACATTTTTTCACTATATATATATATATATATATATATATATAGTAAAATAAAATTGCACAAGCGCTTTCTAATCTTCTGGTGCAATATTACATCGGAGAGACGGGAAATACGGTTAGAGAACGAACGAGGATACACAAGGAACAAATAATTCATCCTGACCATCGAAAACTTAAAGTTAGTGAACATATTGACACTTGTGGAGGGTAGAATTCACTATTTTTCCATTTTACAAAGTAAATAATGGTGATATAGTTATTCGACGCTGCAAAGAACGTTTCTTCATTAACAAATTAAATCCCAAATTGAATAGTTTGTGAAGAATTTTAATATTTTTCTTACATAGAAATATCTCCTTTTTCCTTCCCTTATAAATATTCATTCCGAGAAATATCATCCATCTTAACTGCCATGATATCCATGCAAATTTTTGAATTCCATGCAATCTATAATGACCTTGATCAATCCACTTACTTTTTGACTTCATAAAATCGTTGGTATTTGCACTTGAAGATTAGAGAGCGCTTGTGCGATTTTATGAGTTTTTCTTGTTGCCTTCAAATTGAATTGAATTAGTATTATAATTTTTCCAATTGTTGTGATTTACATTTTCATCAATATATATATATAATCTTATTTATATTACATTATATTTTATAATAATATTACTTATTATAATTTTTAATAATTATTATTATTTATCATTTTGAATAATTATATTTTGACTGACAAATATCACCAATTTTTGACACAATACTACAGCTGTCCTTTCGTATTCGAAAAAAATCAAAACACTTTCGTTCTCTCGCAATTTCTCACAATTTCTGAGATATTTGGCGAAACTAATTATTCACAAATTATTCCTTTGCTAGTGATTCTAATTGTAGCTGGTCTTCACTTCGAAATCTATGAAATCTATTGTGCGCCAGCCGCGTGAGTACTGTGATGTCTCTAATTGCCAATTCTGTCACTCATGCGTCTCCAAAGGTCCGATATCTTGTCAGGGGAAGAATATTGTTTACATAATCACCTGCAATATTTGCAATGAAAAGTATGTGGGGATCAAAGAGACAAATACCCAGTGACAGACTTGATTTCACTTGTAGCTTGTGCACATCTAGATGAAACCGTGAAACAAGTTGCAAACGATTATCCAGTACTCTAATACGCTCATTCATACCAGGAATCTGTTGAAAAATGATTCTGGACCCAGTGATGAAGTGACTAAAAAATTGCAAAACTCCCGCAAGAATAAGCAACTGTCAATAACAGCTGCAATATCAACTGCTAGTGATTGAAATTGTTCACCTACGGCACGTAGCATCAATGGCTATTGGTGTGGATTATGTACAATTTATACATGCTTTGCGAAAATCGATTCAGTAGTGCTTTTTCGGAGAATTGTGGACTCTTTCTGGAATTTTTCAATTATCTATTTCCTTTGCTAAAAGCACTAATCGACTAAGTGATAACTGATCAGTAATGATTTTACTTGCTACTACAATCATCTCAACAATATGTCCCATGCCTTATTCATTGTTATACAAGGAAAATACATGATTAAAATCTAAAGAAAATCTACCGATGATGCGACAAAAAACAAAGTGAAACGTCAAAAATTGATAATGATATCATTGGTAAAACTAATGAAAATGCTAAAAATTAAGCAAGAATCGTTTGAAAATCCATTCCTTCGGAAGATCTTCGGAAGACTGTGAATTCACAGTCATATTCATTGACTTTGCATTGTGCGTAATTGAGCTATGATACAATGTGGAAAAAGGAAGGCAACAATGTGCTCCGTAATGATGATATCTCTATCTATGCATGTGAAAGACTTTTTGAAATTTCAATCAGCGTATATCTGCATGTGCATTCATAGCATCATAGCATTCCTGCCCAGTTCATTTCAATTACGCACTATACCTTTTTGCATTCTATTTCTAGATAAGTGAATTCAATTTCTGCTGAGCAAGATATCCATTCATTTATCATGTCTGATTTCTAGATACTCCATCCAAATCTGTTATTCATAGAACAAAGATGCATTCATGGTACATTCAATATCGTTATTCTGAGATTCAAATTCTGGAAGATTACGTGTGGAACTTCTGGATATTGTCACCTTCATCTCACTCTTTCGTCTAACCGGGAATGTGTCTGGCATTATACTCACTCGTATGTCATATATCAGTACGCAGAGTGACGATACATGTGATGACACTAGACTTAGAAAATGAATGAGTATAGCGCAAACTGTTAGAGATCGTCTGATGGCAGCTTGACAATCTGTGTCAGACTACTTGCAGCATGCAGATCAGTTAGGCATTCACAAGCAGAATGCAAGAAGCACTTTTGAAATACTGAAAGCGAATATCTGATAAGCACGTACTTATACAAAGGTGAGTGAATCGATGGTAGCCGCATTGGTGAGATGATTGGAAGAGAAGTTTATTATCACCTTGTTGGAGATCAAAGAGAAAGGGCAGCAGGAGTTTTCACTAAGCCCATCTATCTGCGTCCAAGCCATAAGTCGAGGCTTGGAGAGGAAACTTGTTATCAAGAAGCAGTTAAGATCAGCGTATATCCAATGGAAAGAGCCGAATATCAAACAAGAAGGCAAGGCCTTTATACAATGGCTTGTATACAGTGACATGCAGACATTAGTTTTCCAAGATGACTGGGCGAACACGTGGACATTGTTCATTCAGCATGATTGAAGGCGGAATGATGACCAATAGTTTCTGACTTTTTATCTGAAATCAGTGAATTTCTCTTTGAAGTAGAATTTACGACTGTAATTGACAAGGCATTATCGCAGCCTGAAGCGGATTTACACTATGACGCTATGTCGAGAGGGATCGTGCAAATCCTAGTATCCAAGGACAGCTGAGTGGCCATGAAATAGCAAAAACACTGGGAAAATCCGGAAAATCATCTTCCATTGAACTTTTCTTGTCTTTCAGATTTTCATCCTACTTTTAGGGATGAATGTTGTCATTCTCGAATAAAATGTCTTTGCGCAACATAGTCATCTTATATTAATCAGAAATAGGAAATAAGTATGACGAAAATGAATGCACTAAAATCTATGAAAGTTGTCATAACATAGGCATAGGTACATGGATAGGAAAAAGTCAGCAGAAATTGAATTCACTTATTCAAAAATAGAATGAACTGGGCAGCAATGCTATGATGCTATGAATGCACATGCAGATATAACATGGATTGTTATGCGCCCTCAAATGTACTACATGGTTGCCCTCAAAATCCATGTTAATGTTATATTCATGCGAACTTTTGATGTCTGCATATCTTCATCTCTGATATCATCCTCTCTTCAAAGTTTACCAATTCAAATAGCTGATTGAAAAAGCATTGAATCTGTGTACTTATCCTCTTTGATTGCGCAAACCATTTACGCTTGAGTCATCGGTGATCCAACGCTTTTCAACAAGGGATGAAATGATCCTTTAGAAGGCGCGTGCAATGGTTGTAACGTGAATTTCCTCTGTCATCGACGATACTACAGCGTGAATAAGAGACAGTATCCCAGAATAGATGGAGTGACAATGGTGTCTGTCATTAAAACTGATAATGTCACTTTCATGTCATCAGCTATGAAAGAAAAACTCTGAACTGCCTACTCTTTGAAAACGTTTGGAAGCACCCGTGTTCAACATATTCCGAAAGAAAAGGAATAAGAAACTTGCAATTCGCTGAAATTCATTGGTAATGTACTTTTTAATTTTTATTGCATCAGAAATTGACTTAACAGAAATTAAATATAATTCGCTAGCACAGACCTTAGAGAATCCGTGAATACTTTGGGATCTGTGATAAACGAGAAGCTTGCATGGAACGATCAGATTTTATCAGGGTTGAACCGTGCATCTATATCATAGAGTAAATATATTAGGTAGAATGGTAACTCTGAAGATATTAAATCTCCAATGTGTATACACTTTCGATTTTATTAAATGAACTCGAGGTGAATACAATTGGATATTGTTACCAAATGTGAGATATGCAAAGTCTTGCAGTTTTGAAGAAATTGCCACGGAATTGAATGATCATGATAGTAATGCAAAAGGAATGATGGTATTTTACAGATTCTCAGTGTCATGACAGCCTTAGAGGTGATGTTTGTTAAATCAGCAATTCGATGGGTTCCTATTACTCTCATGCTCAACCTCAAGAGTATTTTCTTAAATGTGATCATTTCATAGGCAACCTGCCACTGGCAGAGCAAAATCACATGATCAAAGACTATAATTTCAATTAACTTTGAAAGATATAAATGGTTCAACATCACCATTCAGATTCAAGAAATGAAACATGAATTTAGTGAATCATAAAATCATGCCGATGAAAATTGGATTAAAAACTTGAAATTTCAGCCAAGAAAGTACGAATAATATCGCAACTTTTTCATGAAGACTTCCATTATAATGCGGTTCATGAATTCCCCTTGATAATCAGCATTATTTCCACTTAGTTAGGATCCTTATTAGCAAATATTCATTCCTGTTGATATCCAACTTGTTTCATACCACTTATATAAGAGCGTCATCTCGGTAGTACATAAATTGGCAAAATTTGACTTTTTTAAAACTGCTCAAATAATTTTTTTCGACCACGGAGTGTAAGTTTGAAACGTAATCTACGCAAAAAAGCTGAATCTTTTCATATAAAAATTTTCAGTGTATACAGAATTTTTTTAGTCGACCTATATATCCCTACTCTGATCATATATTTTTAAGAGTACTTTGTGTTAACGATTTGAAGACGGTGCACAAATCCTTAATTTTATCGATGTTCGTATACGGATGTCCAATTTGCGGTAGACTTTATTCAAACCACATATTCATGTTAGAGCACTTGCAAGAACTCTTGGATCTCGTTGCCAATGTACCGATTTTGAAAGTGTTGATCCCTTTGACTGCGGCAGGGAAATTTAGCAATGTTCTTTCATATGCGAATGACCAGTGGACCTGTGCATAGGAAAGTGTCCATCTGATGCGGCATGACCGGTGGACCTGTGCATAGGAAAGTGTCCATCTGATGCGGCATGACCAGTGGACCTGTGCATAGGAAAGTGTCCATCTGATGCGGCATGACCAGTGAACCTGTGCATAGGAAAGTGTCCATCTGATGCGGCATGACCAATGGACCTGTCCATAGGAAGATAAACTGATAAAGTCGTTATTATGATGACTGAAGTATCCACTAGAACAGTTAATGAGATCTCATCTAGATATGAATGGGAAATTAAATTGCTTAATTAAGCGTCAACGCATCGAGTTGTACGTATTACAAATAAGGCTCCTTTCAGGAAATAATCAAAGTGGAAGAGTGTCAACGCGCTATTCAGTTCCCACAGTGGCCACGTGCCAGTCAGTGACGAGATGTCAGGGAACAATCGGAAGACCGAAAGACTAATGAATGCTATTTGAAAATGCAGAAGACGGGAGGACCATAGCACGAATGCAAAGAAATCAATTCTCACCCCATTACATGCAACATATTATAATACATACAGTATATGTACAGGATAATATGACTACCGGTGGTAAGCAATTTTTCATGATCAATTCTTTTTAATCTACCACATCTTCCGCGTACTAATCGGTTAGCCTGATTTTCAATGGATGATGCTTTCGATTTGTTACGAAGATTATAGGTTTTTGTATGTTTGAGTAGATTTTCGGTACGTTCAGTTAAACTGTTTTCATTACTTACAACTATTCGGTTAGACTTATCTGAGTTAATGGAGATTAAAAAGCTACATGTAAATTTGATTTAGGTTTAAATCCGCATTGATGGCTTTGTTGGAGTCGGTTTAATGATGTAGCAAAAGGAATAGGCCCTATCTGTGCCTTATCCGAGCCATATTTCACGAGCCTCCACTGAAACACAAAAATCAAAAAAACTACAAAAATAAATTTTGAACAAGAACAAAAACCGATTTTAAAGAAAGCCATTTTTAAGCTCCTCAACAACACTCTCCAGATTGTCTCATAGAGAACTCCAGGATTAGTAGTGTTTTAAACAATAATGTCAGCAGGTTCTAAGTATGTGCCTAAGACATGCTTAAACCAGGAAAAGCATGCTTAAAACGCGAAAGAAACATCGCTCTTTTAGAAATGTCAGCATTGACTTTTTCAGATATACCAGCCACCGCAATGCAGCTCTGTTCTGTGTATATAGAGCCTAAATTAGCTTCTCCTTCACGATGCATGTAGAGTTAATTTGCAGGCTCTTCTGTAGTCCTTGTAATAAGAATTTTACATTTCCTTGAAGAATTGCATTAGCCGGTTCGGATTCAAAAGTTACAGTGACTCTGTCACCTGGATATCACAAAGTACATTTATCTTTGCCGTTTCCGAAATCGAAAACATAAAAAGCGTATTTACAATGAACGATGCAAGCTTGCTTGTTTTTACCAATTCTAGAGAATGCATAGGTTCATTCACGAATTAAGTAGAAACAATTTTGAAAGGCATTGGTGTACTATTTCTATCAAATTGTTATCAATCATTCATGCTTGCTGATTGAATATTGTTTCATATAACAATTGATAACTGTGATCCATGGTTACAATAACGCAATTCTTCTTGCAGTTATATATGTACTCGCAAGCGCCTTGGAAAGTCAGTAACCGCGTTGTGAAGATTTGGAGCGTGTAAAATATTAAAACAATACAGTAAGTCATTCAATGTTTCCTTCAAATTAATTAACCATTGTTCCATCCAGAGCTCAACATTTTTCTATTTACTACACTCAGAAATTTACCCGGTATCTGTGTTTGTCTTTCTTTCTACCGTGCTGTCAAAATGTCTTGACCCACCATTGTACATTTTAATAGATTAGTGTTGTTACTCCAGAAAAAGGATTTTGAGAAGATTTGATCATATTTTCTACTTCATTTGTTAATATAGATCAAGTTAACGCCATTGATAATATTTTGGCACCTTGTTCGTATGCTTTTATTTTACAGAACGCGTGCTGAAAATAGTTGCTTTAAATATTTCTTTTTATATAAAGTGAAGAAAACTTTTAACCCGAAGCTTTCACTTAAGCCTCTCCGATCATAATTTTATTTATAAAATTCCATCTCATAATTATAATTTTTTATGCTTTTATTACTTCAATAAAGGGAATGCAATTTTATGTGTGCCATTGTAATAAAAACATAATTTATACTCTAAACAACTCAGGAATTCTTTCAATTGTTCAGGAAACAGCAAAGTGAGCTACGACGCAGGTCAGGCATTGCGCACGTTTGAAGAGCAGACAAAAGTTGTAAAAAGTATCAAAAAGTTGACTGATGACAGAATTGAACCCAATCCGTCAGAACAATCCAGGCAGCAACCGAGACCAAGATCATGCACCACCGGTGCAAACGACAGACGGTACTGATGACGAGCTGATGCGGCATATTCAGTTTCTGTACATCACAATTGCTGCTCAGGATTCTTTCATTTTGTCTATTATAACTATGATGACAACTCAATCAATAGATTAGAAATTATAAAAACACGTCATAAAATGATAGAAATTTATAAACACGACTTCATCACAAAAGCAAAAGAGCATGGCTTTTTAACCCTGGTATAAGCGAAAAAATAAATGTTGCGGAATGAGGTGATGCCTAAAAGCAGTCTGATTGCCTATCTTCCCTTCCTGATTTCCAAACCACAATTCCCTGTACAGAGAGTGTTTAAGAGCAGAGCCTTGTAGTCTGCATTGCATGTAGACTTGAATCATATCAACATTTACGATTAATTGTCTTTCCTAAACGCAGCCAAAAATGAACTTAATCTTGCAGAATTTCAAATTAACCCGAAGAAGTCATAGAATTCAACCGATCATCCAAGAATTCAAATCATGCGCTTTTCACATGCTCACGTATCATCGAAACGTGACCAATGCACTCTTCCACATCAATTGCATGCAAAACCACTAAATTCAAATTATTATTATGCACTTATTATTATATAAATAATGATAAGTAATATTAAATGCACTTATTATTCCATCAATAATGAACAAGAATGTGAGGAATATAGATGCTTCTTGATTGACTGGAACCCTTCATTTACTTCAACTTTTATACTCTTTATTATGTCGTGATCTAAAGATTTTATACCTTTTATAAGTCTCATGATCATGTTTGTAATTCTATAATTGACTATTTAGTCAGATCAATGGTTTTTGCAATCGGTGCTATGTAACCCGGTTCTGTCTGTTTCATGACCGTGATCGGCGGCAAATCCGATCCTATATCTTTTCATTTTTAGTTTTAGAAACACTCACATGCTATTGCCGTATAACCGCATAACTATGATTTCTCAAAGCCACAGCCCAGTGCTACAAATATCTGCTTTTGCATCTTCAGCTTTTCAAATGTTGAGCTCATGGTGTTGAATAGTTTCTTTTATGTGCCCTGATGATAACGACGCTAAGTCGTTGAAATATATTGGTGTTTAAAAAAACAACATCATTACATCAATTTCCCACCTTGAAATATCAATTTTAATGAAGGCTCTTTTGCCACTATCTAAGAGGTGACGAGTGCAAAGAAGAACAATAAGAAATCTTCTTCACAAAGTCAGTCATGTCAGAAGCAAAGGTAAAAAAAAAATAAAAAAATCTGTAAGATGAAACTTGTTACTTCTTTAATACTACATTCCGTTTCATAAAAAGTGGATCATCCTAAAATTTGACTAAATAAAACATAAGCATGATACAGAAAGCATTTTTCATGTTATTTCATGTCCCTAATATATTTAAATGTCCTTATATAATGTGATAAGCTATGATACAGTAACGGTTCTTAAGAAGCTAATATTTTGTGGCCCTACCCTTATTGTCAATGACATTACCAATTCGTCTAGGCATTGATTCGATGATATCGTTGATTTTTGACTGATCTAACTTTCTCCACTCTCTTTTTAACAGTGACGTAAGTTGTGATACACCATCTGTAGGTAGCAGTGAACGACAAACGTTACGTTTTAGAATACTCCATACATTTTCTATGGGATTCAGATCAGGAGAACGAGCTGGCCAAGATAATGTCCTAAGCCCTAATTGAGACTTGCATAAGTTGACTCTACTACTCCTGTGACACGTAGCATTATCATCCATAAATAACCAAGTCGATGGATCACCAAGTTGATCTGTCATTTGGCCAATGTTCATTCGTAAAACATTCACATAGCGTTCAGAATTCATGGTTCCTTGCTGTATGTGAAGTTCAGAGCGGCCATTGGTCCAAATGCCAGCCCAAATCAGTAGAGTCGCACCACCTTGTACCCGGGGACGATGTAAATGTCTCGGAATTTCCTGATCAGATTTTATCCATAATCTCAATCGACCATCACTATCCTTCAGACGGACTGATGCCTCATCAGACCAGACAACCCGATCCCATTGATTTCGCCAGTGACAATGACTCATTGCCCATCTGAGACGTCTTTTTCTATGCTGATCTGATAATTCGATCTGAGAGGGCCTCTTACAGCTCTTGAAATTCGACTCAATAAGTCTTCTACGAATAGTGGACTTAGAAATAGACGAGACTAGTGCAGCCATCTCAGTTAACGAGAGACTTGGATCAACTTAAACAAATCTCAAAATTAGGCGGTCTCTACGTTTGGATGTTTTGCGTGGACGGCCAGAGCCCTCTTTACGACAGAGTCGAAAATCATCATTATGCCATCGATGCACATTTGTGTAAGGGACATTTAGTCGCTTGCTTGTAGCTCGCAAAGAAAACCCTAGTTCTAGCAAGGCTGACACTTCGCCTTTTGTGAATGCGATCTCGTTATTGTTCATTTGTGCTTTGTATTGTTTTCAACCGGTAAGAGATAGATTTCTAGCTGAAAGCAATCAGGAGTGCTGCCAACACCACCGCAACGAAGTCAGGAAGCTATGGAACATGAAGTCCAGTTAATCACATGTAGCAGTCACATTATTGTTGATGAATAATGGTGCTATACTGGCTCTGATTGACCGATTTTCCTTATTTTTGTTTTGCTTGATAGTTTTTGGCTTGTAGAACAACATATTACATAACAAAGGAAACAAATGTAATTTTATAAGAGTGAGGTATGATTTTGTGTAACATTTCTAGATGAAGATCAAATTATCTACTACTTTTTTTATCTATAACAGGAAAACAACTCAATATTCATGCTTGAAATTTCCAACAATGATATTAGTAAGCACAACTGACATATCTTCCAAATTTCAGAGAAATTCGTTCAAGTTTGGCGGAGTTAGACAAAGTTGAAGTTAAGGCGATGTTTAAGGGTGATCCATTTTTTATGAAACAATCTGTAGTACATCGCTCTCTTGCAAACTAAACTTATCGTAGAATTCCTCGGATTTACCAGGGAGGGTTCTAGATGTGCATTTATGATCTGAATAGGTCAATGTTTTTCTTGCTAAATCCTTGCAAAGAGATCTCGACTTCTCAGGCCATTCATATTTCATTCGGTAAATTTCGCCATGAAAATCAAAGTTTTAGGCCAGAACTTGTCACTATAAACTGCTTAGAAGGTCCCAAAAAGCTAAGTGTTAAAATTTAAAGTTGAAATGGATTAAACAAACCTTCCACAATGACGTGAAAGTAAGTTTAAGTGCACGAATGATTGGAAGTACAATCAAAGAAAAATGCAAATATCAATTGCTGTTAAATATGAAAATATTTATCCGATTGATATTCGATTGTTTTTGGAGTTCAATTCACTTTATAAATTGGGATGTTCATTGGTACTTAGGGGAGTAAATATTGTTCACAGCTATTTTAGTAATGAAAAGATGGTATTGGAGAAAATATGTTCCCCTTGACTCTATGTACCAAACGTGCCGGTTAGACTACGCATATAAAAAACTTATCGCTTGTCTTGAGTGTGCACCAGTTGCAGAACACGAATTATCACATAAATTTAACACAAAAATTTTCTCATTAGGTGTTTTGTATTCCTGATTTTTGCCGACGTTCACTCTCGATAATCTGATAGAGCATTCATAAGTATGAAATTTGATTCTGTCGATCGTGATTGTCATGCCATGCAAACAGCACTGGTAGGTATAGAAATTGATTGCAATGCAACTTCTAGAATGAAAGTTAAGCGTCTTGCAATACACAATCGTGGCACAGAAATCGCACGCATTTCCACTTGGATACACTTGTCAACGGCTGTATCATTGGTTTAGAATCAGTCACATGCGCAATTCTAAGCTTTTCATTGGTGGCTCATGTCCCAACTCAGTTCCCCCCGGATGTGTCGCGACCTTAAGTCAATTTCCATTCTAGTTAGCTTCAGATAAACAATCCTAAGATGTTTAGCTAAGATAAACAAAAATGTACTGATAGGTGATTATTCATCAGAGCGACGCGCATTGAATCAACAGATGAGACAATGTTCACACTTGTAGCTTTTGCACAGTGCGTAGTATTTCTTCCGAAGTCATCCATGCATTTGTACATAGGCGTCGATTTACTCTGAACTCAGGGGGGCGAAATTTCTTGATTAAATATGGCTTAATTCCTCATATGGACGCATTACTCATGCTCGCACATTTGTAAAACCATGTCCGCCAGAATCATATCAACACTGCTTTACCAGATATTGCATGTTGAAGTATTATATATACCGGCATTATATGATTTAAGTTGTGGAGCCAGGGTAAACCAGATGTTCGGTTGTGAAAAATGCAAGTTATGCCAAATTACGATGCATTTCGCTTACCACCGGTAAGCATGGTTACATTCAGAACGGTCCCCACTTGAGACATGTTCAGGACGATTATTAGCTGAAGATCATCGCTTGAAACATGATGAACACTTGTCGAGTGACGTCCACATCTGTGCGCCCAGCGGGATTTTGACCAAGAACTGCATATTGGAACAATGACTAAAACCCGAAATCCATTTGGTCATACTGCATGTTGAGATGATTAGCTTATATTTTATGAATCTGGCAGGTAGTTCTGCAAAGTTTCGAGGAAATATTCCATTATGTGACCATGAGTTTCACTTAAGAAACGAAAAGTAGAAAGTTTGGCTAATTTCCTTGGCTTTTGACTAAAAGAGGATCATGGTCATCGCATCACCTGCAGGTGCCTTCGTCATTGCAGGGGAATTAGGCAGACATTGTTTTACTAGCAAAATAGACAATAATCTCGAATGCCTACGTACTAGGATAAAATGCCGAAGTGGACAAATTTCATATCTAATCTCCTATTGAAGGTAGCAATTTCTGCATGTAAGAGCATTTTTCTCTCCCGTTATATGATCAAGGTTCATGGCCTCGTAATCCCACTCAACAGTCCCAAGTGGAGACTGCAAAATTGTTCATGATATACAAAAAATCCAGGGGGGGAACATAATCTCGCCTCGGACAATTTTTTCACGGGGGGCGACCGCTCTTCCTGCCCCCCCCCTGGGATCGACGCCTATGCATTTGTACCAATTTTGTCTAAATCTTGCAACAGCGCAATGTTAAACTGTCATTTCAAACACAAATTGAGATATTTTCTAAAACTATTCAGGAGTCAATGAATAATTGCCAACACGAACATGGAATATGACTCAAAATGTTAAGACACGAACACGACACGGAACACGATCGTGTCGCAAACACAGACATCTACAATACACTGTAATTGGTTGCATTGTGATATGAGGCATTTCGGACTTGGATGCGAATAGAAACCAGTCATAATACCAAAGAAGTGCTTTATCAACAATGTCATATCGGAAGTAAACACCTTTTCACAATCACCTGTCGAAGTTGCTCTGTAACTACGTCGAATGTAATTGTATCTGTAAAAGCAAACAGCAAAAACCAAATGGCATTTAACTGCGGAACAGCAAGCAGCTAGTGGCAAAACCATTGGAGAACACTGCCAAGTCTTTCTATACTCGACTTCATACATTAGGCTCAAATCACGACGACATATCAGACTAGTAGTCTACTTCCACTGTTTGACAATGATTAGAATTCGGTGCTTTGTCAGTGTACTTTAAAATGCTTCACGGTTATTACAATATCCCTTTAAATATGAGATCATTTTGATAAAGTTGCTTATGATTACAGCTCAAGACAAGAATCTGCAACAATATCAGGTTTTGGTCATTTGTTTCGGATTTCTGTGGTTCTAGTGCTTCATTATCATATGTCCGACTTCTAAAGCATTTTTCCTGATTTCGTCTATAGTCCGGCAGCCAGAACGAGTTTCTGCAGGGAACGAGACCGACAATGAGACTTTCACAGAATGATGTACACCTCATAGTCCTGCAGCCAACACGAGTTTCTGCAGGGAACGAGACCGACAATGAGACTTTCACAGAATGATGTTCACCTCATAGTCCGGCAGTCAGCACGAGTTTCTGCAGGGAACGAGGCCGAAAATGAGACTTTCACAGAATGATGTACACCTCATAGTCCTGCAGCCAGAACGAGTTTATGCAGGGAACGAGGCCGAAAATGAGACTTTCACAGAATGATGTATACCTCATAGTCCGGCAGCCAGAACGAGTTTCTGCAGGGAACGAGGCCGAAAGTGAGATTTTCACAGAATGATGTACACCCTATGCCTACTACGAATTGGTGTGTCTGCCGAGTTCTAGTGAGTTCTTCTTGTCAGACAGGATCAAAGAAAAACACATGTTAATCCAATGGCACGCAGATTTCAGTTTTTGGCTAAAATGAAATGTTCTATACTTTCTCTGATTAAACGAAAAATACTAAGCCCAGAGTCATAATTTTTGGCATATTTTATCTTGAATATATTGAGAATTGAGACATGAGTCCGAAATATCGCTAAAAATAATAGGCATAACAAAACAATTTCAGCGGACATTTCTATTTAACAATGAGCAGCAACATTTACAATAGAATGTTATTTATAATTTGCCTAAATTTCCATCAATCTGCTTGCGGAAAATAATATTTTGCTAATGACTACAAAATTGTATTTAAGCCGAATCAGCTTTGTCATATTTCTATTGTCAAGACGATCGATCCTCCTCGACTACTACTATTACTACGCGAAAATCGTTGAAGCATTTTTGTGGCATTTCGTGCATTAAATCTGTGTACATATTTTTGATTTAATCACGAGTCTTCGACTAATCAAAATTTGTCTGAAATGCAGCTTTGTAGTTTGCAGTAATGCAGTTTTACAATTCACCCAAGTGTCAAAATTGGCCCTAGTCGAACTTGGTAAGAGCTTGATCCTGCTAATTGATGCAGTCGCATGTAAGCAGTTCGTAGCTCAGTTGGTAGAGCGGGAGGTCTAAATAACCCGGGATCGTAGTTCGAATCCTAACAGCCGCACATCTTTTCCGTGGCAATTTTATCTACTGACTGTTTTATTCCTTTCTATTGTTAATTCATCACTATTAGCTGTTTAAAATGAGTTCGGTTGACGGGTCATACTGACCGGTCGGATTCTCACATGCCAACTTTGTAAACATCTGTCATGATGACTGTAGATGTTCCCACGTTGCGGGATTTTGATCAATAAAGTGTTCGGTAAGTTGATAATGATCGATAAGAAATGGAATTGCAATCAGTTGTATGAATTCTAATAAATGCCGTTTTATGAATGATCCCTTACTTCTTTCCTCATCCGAATAGACTCATTATCGTCAGAAACTACGGAGCCTTTGCAAATTGTCTAGGCACAATACAATGTCTGAATTACGATCATCTCTGTCTATACCAGTTAAATTCGTCATAATCAGTACTTGTCCATTTACGCAGTAAGAGTAAGTGGACTCCATTCTGCTCCTCCTGCTCCCTCGTTAAAACTCACTTAACCGCCGTCATTTGACGGTGAAGACGAAGCAACAATACAATCATCAGAAACACGTCAATGAGCCTTTTACCAACTTCATTTATGGTCGGAAGCTGTTTACCGATTGAGTCGATTCGGCGCCCAGCTTCCATCTAGCTCTCAAGTAAGGGATAAGTGAATTGAAGGATTTAATTCGACCGCCCATTCGGTGGCAAGAAAAGTTCATTCTCTTAGCTTTGCACGTTTACCTTCTAATGTACATTACGGATGAAGATTGTGAGTCTTTTTCTTGGTGTGCGTGTCTAACTCTTACTGCTTTTATTGTGGATGATATCCGAGCCTCAATGAGCGAGTATAGAGTGAGGATACATCACGCTTGACTTATCAATCTGCTGCTTTTTGCTCCAACCGCACGAGAATTGATGACTCGGTTACTTTACCAGCCGGATGTTGACTCCTCTTGGTTTTAGGATTTCAGGAAATTAGAACGAAGGTGTGAGAGTTGTTTGGGGGTGTTAAGAACTACCTAACTTCTATTTCCTTTTTCTAGATGGGATATATGCAATTCGATAATGACGGAACACACAAGGAACCCAATACACTGGAGAAGATTGGGAATTGCGTCGAGAAATGTTTGTCGCTGAGAAAAAGTCGCGGACTTGTACTGTTCATCGTCTTCGTGGCAATTTTTTTAGACAATATGCTATTAACTGTTGTCGGTAAGTGCTTCAAATAAATGGAAGGAACTTGTTATCCATTGCGGAAAATCATCTGCCTGCTACGTCTGCAAAACTGATCAATTTACAGACTTAATTAATTATCATTATAATAAACAAGTTTGAACATTTTTCTTCGATGAATCAGTAGACGACAAAAAAATAGGATGATGATTTTATAAAAACTGATGGCTTAGGAAAGTAAATTTGATGAACTGGTGCCTCATAATTAGAGCGCTTCTTAAAACGTGTCTCTAGATTGTTCGAAATCATTGCATCGTATATAAGTCGTAGATTTGAGGAATATCACATGCTATTGCATGCATCAAGGATTGACTTGAAATGTTTTTAATTCAAGTTGAAAATGGTTAATTGCAATTAAATTATTTACTGATTTTTAATGAAATTGAAGCATTTTTAGCTTGTAACAATGATGACAGGATGTGTGAAAATATAATTCGAACATTAGTGAATATAGCAGGCTATATTATTATACGGCATATTGTCATGGCATTTTCAAATAGTGTGCAATATATATATATAGTATTTTAGGTAGTCCTTAATGAACTGATGACCGCTCCCACAGGCAGACCAAGCAAACTCAAAATTTTCTATCATAACACACAAATTTAAATAAAGCTATCTTAAAACAATGATTATATCATGAAATATTATATAAAATCATATTATATTAAAATGCGTACTACAGAATTTGGAATTCAATATCCGATAACAATATCTTCAACTTGACCTACAAATTTTTCACTTTTTATAAATGAAATCGGATGTTTGAAATCAATTTTAGTACAAAGCAACTGTCTTGAAAGCGAAATCAATATATTAGCAATATGCGGTATCTCAAGGAAAGTGATATCACATGTTTCAAATATAGAAATACAAGTGTTGAGTTATTGATGGATATAGTTCTAGACACTTTCTTGTCATAATTAAATGATTAATCTTTGCTTCGAATGACTTTATGGTGATAAAGTGACACGCAAATCAACCAATCCAACTCTTTATTCACACATACATTCACACATACTTTATTCACAATGTCGTCATACAGTGAATTTAATGCGCAAAATGGATGAGATTGTGGATTTGAGAGTCAATTTTCGTCACATACTGCCAAATGCACATCCCTTAGGCCACTGTCATACAGAATAAGGCGTCTTCCATCTTCCATGTCACTCGCCTCTTTGCACATTCTTCGTCAGGCGTCTTCCATAAGGCGTGATGAGACAATCACAATCACAATAGGGAAATCCATTTCCGATTCAGTCAGCGCTATTTATTTACTGTTAACCGTTGCTACGACTACTGTCTAAGCTCTTCCTTGTCCTCGTCCTCGTGCGACATAGTGAGCAAAGAGCTGTTTTCTGATACATTGCTTCTCCTCGCAAGTGACAGCTTCCTTAATCTTCCCTCAGACGTCACTTCACGTTGTTCTAATTTTAGAACAGTCTCGCGGCTGATGCCTGATGGATGATGGCATTGAACTTCATCAGCCGCATAATTTCGTGCCTTAGGTCCGATGGACGACGCCTTATGACTTTTCCTATATGACAGCGGCCTGAGGCCGTTCAGTTTTCTAGTCATTTTACTGTTATTTTGCATAGCAATGGATGGCAACGAAATAGTTTGCTATTTACATGAAAAAATACCACAAGAACTAAATAGTTTTTAAACACGTTGAATATTTGCGATAAACGAAATTGAAGAATAATTAAGAATTTTCTCATTCTTCCTTTCAGTACCTATCATGCCAGATTTTTTATTCTCCTTGAGCCGAGCAAAAGAAAACAAGACATTTTTTTGCAATGCAACAACGAAATCGAATTATCACAATACATCGAGACCAATGTCCTTAACCATGGGTCGCATGTATGTGGGAAGCCGGCATCCTACTTGGCTGAAGCATGACCACCTACCATCTAACATTAATGTGAATGATTCCTGCTGGAAAGAAGAACTGGCGTGGAGGAAGAAACAAATCGACAAAATCAATGTTGAAGTCGGATTAATGTTTGCATCGAAATCCATCGTTCAGATGATAGCAAACCCCTTTGTCGGTCCTCTCACAAACAAGTAAGGTTTGCATAAGTTTGATTTATAAAATAAAAATTTTATCTTAATCAGTTAACTATAAATCCACTAATTATGTGGCTAATTATTCATTTCAAAGAGTGTTTTTTTTCAAATTATAGACACTGCATGTTTTTACTGCAGTAACTTTCGATCTCTCAATTCCAAACCATGTTTTAAATACGTACATGTAATAATTATATTTTTCTTTCAGAATCGGATACAGTATTCCAATGTTTTCTGGATTTGTTATCATGTTCACATCGACAATCAGTAAGTTTTAGTTTCTCTGTGCATTTCAAGTGCCATGGACAGATATGAATAAGAATGATAAAGTAGAATTGTTTTTGAATAACTTGATTTTTGGTATAGTAGACCTTCAGTGGTATTGCCGGGATATTTGCGATCAGTCCATAGATTTCTAGCTGTCCATGGCTATGTATATGCAGATAAGGATTTCCTGTAACAGAACATTCTTCTACAACTTAGAAGTCTATAATCTGAGCAGTAACTTCTATGTTGCAAGCATTGTAAAATGACGGCCGGGTAATGCGCATTGCCTACTTATATTTCTAAATCTATGGTGCAATAATATAGGAATAATAGCAGTTTGTACATTGCTGCCTGCTGTCGGCAGGCAGCAATGAAGATATATTACCTTTCAAATGATCAGCCTAAATCGTCTGGCGCTACGATGAATGTCACGTGTTGAATCATGTCATGCTGAACGATTGTATCGTCTTTCACTTCATGTGATCGAGCCGACCAGACGAAACGTCAGGAGAGCTACATAATATATACATTGGTACCTGTGGAAGTTTTTCTCTGGTTTTCTCATCCAACATTTTGATCTGTAAAAGACTACAATATTAAAGTATGTCAAGCTTGAGATATCTACGAATCCAAATTACAGGTCATTGGAATCAAATCAATGCCATTTTCACTGGGAATGCGAAGGTGGATGGTGAAATGCTCTTACCTCAATGGTATTACATAGCAAATTAGACGGCCTTAATCATACAATCAAGGCCGTCTAATTTGAAATTGGAAATATATAAACGATTTTCATAGAAAAATGACAAGTGAAATATCGGCTGACAGACCTACTTACTCAGTAGCAATGGCATTACCCGGCCGTCATTTTTCAATACTTATAACATAGAAGTTCCTACTAAGATCATAGACTTCTAAATTGTAGAAGAATGTTCTGTTACAGGAAGTCTATGGATAGATGTATATACGTAGACACTGGAAATACCACATGAGATTTCTCGGTAAGTAATGAACAAATCATCTTGTACATTACTTACCTTGAAATCTCATATAGTATTCCTACATTGCTGCCTGCCGACAGCAGGCAGCAATGTAATATTGCAGTTCAGATATCTGAGCCGCAATATGCTATAAGGCTGAGGGCCGTCAGGCACGAAGCCATAGCTTATTGCGGTTCTGAGATCTGAATTGCAACATCATTGTGTTGAGGTTATCTATGATTGAACCACGCTAAACAGGTATATTGCGGTTCAATATTTTAACATTGAAAGATATACGAACCTAAACACAATGTACAAACTGCCATTATTCCTATATCATTGCACCAAAGATTTAGAAATATAAGTAGACAATGTATCCTGTAATGATGATATCTCTATCTATGCATGTGAAAGACATTTTGAGATTTCAATCAGCGTACATCTGCATGTGTATTCATAGCATTGCTGCCCGCCTTCAAATGTCCTACATTGTACGAAATTTCTATGCAAAGCAATGTAGTGCAATATCAAGGATATATTGTTATTGCAGAATATCTATAAACAAACACAATTTAGAGGGCAACAATGCTTCATTTGGAGGGCAACAATGAAAATGAAGTCAATGATACCAATACTTCAATGATATCTAATATAATTAGCAAATTCATTACACCTGAATATGGACATTCAAATGAAAACTATGGACATGTCGCTGGATATCTAATCCATCTACGCATTGAATACAAACATGTGTCTTTACTTTAGCTAATGGTATGAATGAAATGATTTCACGAATGTATTTCGTAGTCATAGAAATTTCGTACAATGATATTATATCATAGAATTTTTTAAAAGCAATGCATGATTTGTCGGGCACTAACGTGCCCTCCAAATCACACATTGCTTTCAAAAAATTCTATGATATAATGTTACATTATTGCCCTCCAAAATCCATGTTAATGTTGTACTGTGTACATAAAATAAAAACCGAAATTTTTGATCTGATTGTTGATAGAAGTTTTAAGATGATTACTGATACTGCTGAGCTCATCAGATAGCTATGAATGTCCACGGTTAAATCAACATACTGAGGCAATATCAGTTTATTTTCCTTCATTCTCATATCAGACTTCCCCACAGAATCATCAGAACAATTAATTCAGGATTGATTCCAATTTGAGGGCCGGCGATGGCAGCACCAGTTTCCTCAAATGCCGGTCACAGGGTGAGAGAGAGAACAAAACTTTTAATTTCACTTTTTCGACATCAATTCTCCTCTGAAATGGAAATATTAAAACAAGAGACTTGAAATCCCAATTCGCTTGACATGCCTCTTTGTTTTTGATTGTTTCCAGACCATTCGAGACAGGAATATTGCCGGCAATGAAGGTAATTACAGTCATCTGCATTCTGAGCCGAACAACACGATTCGAATATCCAATGCTTGTGCTTGAATTAGATAACAGGAAATAATGCAAATTGATAGTTGTTGATTTGAATTTGAAGGCCTTATTTATAGAATAATGAAATCCTTAGTTTTTGAAATACTTATGGAATGTAGACAATGCATATCGTGTCCAACTCAGAAACGTAAAGGCGTAATACTCCATTGCCATAACCACATTGTGTGTCTCCAATTTGTTGATCAGTCTGTGATTATTGAAATCTGGTGAACTACCTTGTCAAGACCACATCATGGATCAGAGAAGATCGAAGAACTTTTCCAAAAAGTGCAAGTGTCTTTCTGTAGCACGAGCAAACAGTGAAAATTCGTCATACTTTGTGACCCATCTGGTATTGATTAAGCAAGGCGATGGGGCCACAGAATTAAATAATTTGTTTATCTGCTTCGGTTTACTGCTGACAGCTTTTTGTTTGCCATTTTCAATACTAAGCAATGTACGATTTATCCATTCGAGAAGGAGCAAGTTGTCTAATTCTGTGATGTGCCATTTCGACATTTAGGTTAGATACAGTCCTTCTATTCTAGGAAACCGAAGACGCTAGCAGATGAATCTATTTTCTGTGCATGGAGCATAGAAAGTAGTGTGCATCCGAGTACATTGACCTCAGTCAGTTATAACTCATTGACGCAATGGATCACTGATTCATTATCAAAGCAGATATCATAGAGTAGGTATATTAGGTAGAGTGGTAACTCCACATTTATTATCCCCAATGTGTATACACTTTCGATTTTATTAAATGAACTCAAGGAAGATATACAGGTGAATTTGTCACCAATAAATATGCAAATTTTTGCAGTTTTTCAGAAATTATGAATTGAGTGATCATGACTGTATTGTAGAAGGAATGATGGTATCTCACAGATTTTCATGACTGCCTTGGAGATCTACTGTTTGTTAAATTAGCAATTCGATGGGTTCCCATTATTTTCATGCTCAACCTCAATAGTATTTTCTTCAGCGTGATCATATCACAGGCAACCTGCAACTTGCAGAAAACCGCATAATCAAAGACAACTATGATTTCAATCAACTTTGAAAGATGTAAATGGTTCCACATCACTATTCAGATTCTAGAAATAAACCATGAATTTAGTGAATCAAAAAATCATGCTGGTGAAAATTGAATTAAAAAGTTGAAAGTTCAGCCAAGAAGGCACGAATAATATCGCGACTTTTTCATGAAGACTTTCATTATAATGCGGATCGTGAAATTCCCTTGATAATCAGCCTAATTTCCGCTTAGCTAGGATGCTTATTAGTAAATATTTATTCCTTTTGATATCCAACTTCTTTCATACTACATATTTAGGAGAGTCATCTCGGTAGTATATAAATTGGCAAAAATTTGACTTTTTTCAAAAGTGCTCAAATAATTTTTGGACCACGGGAACGTAATCTCCGCAAAATACTGAATCTTTTGATACAAAAATTTTCACTGTGTACGGATACTTTTTGAGTCGACACTATACCTATATAACTCACATATATAAAAAGCCTATACATGACATCGTATTTAGCATACTACACCTATCCCGTGTTGGTTTGGCATACAGCACATGAATAGCATTCCAAACATCTGAAATGTAATAGTAATAATAATATGCTATACTTCGAAATGACAGACGCATGAAAACTACAAATATTCAAGGAGAAGATAAGAAGTCAATAAGAGGTAAAGTCACTATGAATCATTCGATGGATGAAGTTCTTTCCGTTGGTTGCATTGATGGTCGCTCTCCGCAGTCGATGCAGTCTAGGTCTGATTTTCCTGCGATCTTTTTTCATTTTTCTCAGCTATTAAACTTGTGTCCGCCGTTTTGCTGTAACCGTACCTCACTCCTTGCTTCAGGTACTGCTGCATCCGTCTCCTTTCGTTTGCGTTCGTAAAACCCCATCAGCTGGGAGCATCCTAAAAAATCTTGTGCAGGCCTGGACAACACGATGAAGGCACCATTTTCAAGTCGCTTGCTTATCATGTTTCTTTCATAACTGCGGACGCATGAAATCACAAGCTAATTACGCTACATGCTTCTGGAATTAGTAATTTCAAATACATAAATTCAACCAACTTTTGAACGGAGTGAAATTCAAATTTTGAACTCCTTTTTATAGTAACAAGATGATCAAGCTAGTGAAAGCTGATACCACCATTAGAAAGATCACACGCTAATTTTGGGATTTAAAAATTTTGGAGACGATTAAAATCTCTGGAAGAATGAAGAATTGAGAACATAAAAAGTCGCCATCCTGTTCGCTTTCTCCAGCGAATCGCGGGATCGTCATGGCGGCATAGGCACGTCTCTATTGAGTCCGATCACTGGTGTACTCCTCCTTCATTTGGATTCAACGCGAATTCCCATTGATGATGCCCCGAAGTGCTTCCTGAGCCTCCCGTGCGGCCGCGTACCTGGGACATCCAACTGCATTGCGACTTGCACGACAGACCACCCGGATCACGGACGAATTGGCCAAGACAGCTTCTCACCTCATGGTTCTGTGCGTCGTTCAGCGGCGTCAGTCACAGTGAGAATCGCAGCATGTGTATCTCTATGAAGTGTAGAGCTCGGTCAAGAGATCTTGTGTTCGACCAGCATTCGCGCGCACGCATTACCCGCTGTTGGTCATCCCCTCGGTTTGTACACATTTGAATTCAGCATCGTGGGCATTCGCTTGCCGCAGCACACGCGGGTGACCCTCCTCCTCTGCAACGATGCTGTGGTGACACGGGCACACGCACCTGGGAGGCTGACTCCATCCGCAGGTACTTGTGGGGCTGATCCCAAGTACGTGAAGTTGGTGGTTTTTGGAAGGTCCTTTCCGCCGACTTGCTTGGCACGGCAAGAGCTAGTGGTTCGCATTTTTGAAGTTAAAGACCTGGCGGAGGTCTTAGATTGGTCGGTGTTTGGCCTTCGTCAGTCGGCAGACTTTGCTCGCGCTTTGAGCATGTCATACACATGAGTGTAGAACAAGTATTTTACTTTTGTTATGACTCTTTACGTGTCCAACTTTGCATCCTTATATCGCCGACGGTCATCAGTATCTTGGAGTCGCCGCCAAATGCGGAACAGTATTTTCTTCTTCCATGCCGTCTGAACCTACTCATTCCACCACTAGATTTCTTTCTCAATGCACCGCTTTCCAGGCTTGGTTTTCCCAGTACCTCACTAGCCACTGCACGCACTTTTCCTGCCATGTTCTAACATCTTTCATCCACGCAACGCCTCCGTCAACTATTATTGGTGTTTGTACAAGTTCCAACACTTAATCCAAAATGAAAAATATACTGAGCAATACCGAATAAGAACAAATGCTTCATAGGAAAGTCATTACATGCTCTAAAAATACTTTTAAGTCAGATCTAAAGCTATGAAGCAAGAAACACTGATTACATCACAGAGGTATATTGCTTTGTCTACAGGTCTGTATCTAGAGATGACATTTTTATACATGCATTGATAGTCACGACTAGGGCTAGTCTCGAAGTGTAAGAAAATAAATTTTCTAATGAACGTAATGCAAGTCTGTATTCTGAAGAACTAGATCATTGACACTGCATTGAACATAAATTTGGATCATGTCGATTCGAGCGGTGTAAATAATATCTCCTTTTGACGAATTTATCACGGATAAACATTGATTCAAATACACGTACTGCTCACTAGGCACATGTTCAGTCTTCAATGTGACAGCGGTAGCTCGTGTGTTCCCTAATACGACCTGTCGCGCGCTTTGCCAATCACGTAAGCCAAAAGGAGACGAATCTTTCCTCATGTTCATGGCTGAATTACATGTAGAATCGCGTCACCTCGACAGACGATTCCATCTCTGTGGATTACAAGTACTAGGCCTACACAATACACGAATTGGTGGTTTTTTATAAGTAGATCGTTTTTCTAAGTAGCTCCTTGAGGCTCTTTTTGTGGTGAATCTACTGCATATTAATAAATAACGTCTGGTTCAGAAATAGAGTAACTTAGATAATTAATGGCTCGTTCTTTGCATAGGAAGCATATCATTGACTTAGATTCGTGTGTCGAAGTCTGCTCAATGATGCGTCCGTGAGGTAAGGCCATGGATGAGCTGCATAACAAAACAGCATGCATTATCCCCATTCACTTACTGATTAGATTCATCGTGGTGACTCAAATTAGTCTACTGTGGTGACTGGATTGAAAGTCTTTGCTTGATTACCTTTGTTATCGATATCAGGTCATTTTCATTCCTTCAAAGCTGCTGGTGCTTTGCATAAGTAGCGATGATAGAGGGCTATGTGCGTTAAACAACACCCTTTGGATTTGGTGAACACCTACAAAATTTTGAAATATCTGAAATAGACATGGAAAAGGTGTAGAACGACGATGGTTAGCGGTCCAGTCAACGAGACAACTAATTCGGACCATCGTCACAAGGCAGATTCGATTTCTCGGCCACGCGTGTTCCGCAAGAAGCAATTGGAACATCTGGTGCTTACCGGGAAGGTGGAGGGGCGAAGAGCTCGTGGTCGACAGCGTATGACTTATCTTGGATGGATGTCACGTGTCACGGACAGAACGGCGCTCGACATCATCCGGAAGTGTATGAAGATACAAGAACATTTGATTGTCGCCATTGTCCTCTATTTGACCAACAATGACCAAATTTTATCAGCTTGAAAGATGAAAGTGTTTAGAACAAGATTTTGTTGAGTTTGATTCACAAAAGATTAGTCATCTATCTCCATTCCTTGATATGATCTTCAATGAGTCATTAAAACTTTTTAATTATTTATTTAGTCATTGATAGTCGATTAAGCGATTGATATCAAGTCAAACACTTGCGAGTGTCTGTGATTTCGTGAAAAATATAAATACACTTTGTATTAACACAATGTCCAATAGATTCATGACACTACCAATGTTTTTGAGAGTCGTTGATTCTAGTCTTGATAGCCTTGTATTTTATCATTGCTTGTTGGCATGCTAGTACGGTAACATACAGGGTCACTTGATGATATCTCAGTAACCCTGACGACTGAGTAGCTGAAAATTTGATTTATATAGCTTACAACTGAAAGAATGATCGGTGGATTTTGAAAAATAACTTGCAGATTGAAATATATTCATAGAATATTTGAAAGTATTCCGTAGTTGATTGTATTGATTTCAAGATGTTGCTAAATCGAAACTGCTGCATTTTCTTCCAGTATTTGCATTTGGAGGAAGTTACGGGGTTCTTCTTATAGCAAGAGCTCTTCAAGGAGTGGGGTCAGCATGTTCCAGTGTGTCTGGTGAGTTTCTAGAAGCTGATTATCTACAATTATTGCTTACTTTTTCTCCTAATTTAGAAACACTGATTGAATGCTTATCAAAATACTGGTATGCCTTTAAACTCCTAATCAATCAGGTTATAGTCGTTAGAAATAAAACTTTACAAATGTTTCTTAATTATTCAACCTGTGAATTTTTCTTAAGCAACATGTTTGGTTGCTAGTGATTTGGTAAAGATGAATGAGCCATGCATGTACTGTACATAGCAGCAATGCTTATTTATCTTCATCCAATTCATCCATTCCATCATCAATAGAAAATACTACATGCACTTATCGCTACGTTCACATTCATTATTGATCGAAGGATGTAGAACATCAGGTATCACAGCTTCTCGAATTCGCAGATCAACGATATCAAGAAGCTCTTAATACTCTTAATCATAAATTGTTGAACGTCACAACTACCCTCAAGAAATTTTTTCATGAGAACTCATGAAATTTAATGCGGATTCATGAGATTTTTATGAGAACTCATGAGATTATTATGAGTCTCATGATATTCTCACAAGAAAATATTTAGTTCATGATTTTCTCATGATGCTTTGATCGCGTTCATGAGAAAATCATGAGCATTTATGAGGTCTTCGTGAAAATTAGCTTATAAGTAGTAAGTTATGCATGCTAGCCGCGAAAGGAAATAACCATAGCAAAGCTTATTCAATCGATCAAGATCTTCAAGGTTAGTCTATAAAAGATAAAAATAAAAATATATAGGATGTATCATGGCGATGTGCAACAGCATTTTCGAAATGATGTATATATAATTTGACTTCACAATTATCATTACTATGCAAGATGTTGAAAATAGACATATATACAATCACAGTTAAAGATAAGATTATGATAAATAGCGGTCTATTTTTGCGAATACTGAAATAGCATTGTGGACATGGCATGGCAATGCTTTGGGGTAATGTGGCTAGGCCAAGAAGGCTTCAATAACTATATTGCGAGAAAAATAAATTCAGATATATAAAAAAGCAACTGTTAATTAATTAATGAGATTTTCATGAGAAAGCTCATGAAATTTGATGAGATATTTCATGCGAAAACGTTCCAAATCCGCATTAAATTTCATGAGATATATATGAGTAAAATTATCATAAAAAATTATGAGGAATTTTCGTGAGGGTATTGCTTAGCTATTCAACCACAGCTTCAATCCGTTTGTGTTTATCTGATATTGGATGTACTTTTCCAACATTTGATTCGATTATCCAGTTCTACCACTTCTTTGTTTCTCGATAATATAAGAAGCTTGATCTCTTAAAAGGAAAGTTAATGTAGCGTGAATCAATGATTTTACAAAATGCATTTAGTAACTGAATATCTGGATAATTAATGTTAGGAATCTTTGTTCCATTATACCGTTATCCTTGTGCGACTGAGTAACTCCTCATCTAATGAAATCACCGTCTCAGAATGCATGGGGATAAATTGAGTTAGAAGTAGTATTTTTAAATCTATTTGAAGGATAGAATATGGCGATCAAACAAGATGTCATTATGTTGATGGAAATGCATTAGAAATTAACTTTCATAATTTGTGTTTTAATTTTTAGTTAGCTTTTTACAGAACTAAGTCTGGAATAAAAGATGCATTTTGCGTTTTTCAAGTTGTACATACCGTACTGAATATCATCATTTTCATGAACGGCGACGAAATGATTAATGCAGATTATGAACATTTGAATTCAATCGGAAACTCTTGCATGTCCCACGGTAGAATACATAGGTAATTCACGTTTTTGTGTAGTCTACTATTAGTCCGGCAGCCACAGCGAGTTTCTGCAGGGAACGAGGCCGAAAATGAACTTTCACAGAATGATGTGCATCCCATGGCTACGTTAAATCTGCGCGTCTGTAGAGTTCTATCCGGCTAATACGCTCGCAAATGCGAGTATTTTGCTTTTCCCGATGATCGCGCCTGACTTGCTGGTCTATATGCACAGTCGCATTTATTTTTATGGATGACGTGTGACTTAGACCGCTGTCACACAGAAAAAGTCGTCTTCCATCTTCCAAGTCATTTGGCTCTTTGCATTCTTCATCAGGCGTCTTCCATAAGGCGTGATGAGACGATTTTCATCTGCCGTCTTCCGCCTTGCATCGTCCGTCTTCCATCTTCCACGGACCGCAGTCACACTAAGGAAATCCATTTCCGATTCAGTCAGCACCATTTATTTACTGTTAACCGTTGCTATGACTACTGTCTAAGCTCTTTTCTTTCTCATACTTGTCCTTGTCCGACATGGTGAACAAAGAGCACTTTTCAGATGCATTGCTTCTCTCTACAAATCACAGCTTCCTATATCTTCCCTCAGACGTCACTTCACGCTGTTCTAATTTTAGAACAGTCTCGCAGCTGACGCCTGATGGATGATGGCATTGAACTTCATCAGCCGCATAATTTCGTGCCTTAGGTCCGATGGCCGACGCCTTATGACTTTTTCTTTGTGACAGCGTGACGGATGATGGAAGATGCCTTATTCTGTATGACAGCAGCCTTACTAAGCATAGGAACCAGGTCTTTGAGTGACCGAACACACGGTGGTGGTCCAAATTAACACCATATACCGCGATGTCAAGTACAATCGGATACCTGTTGCCAACGATCCTGTGATTGGTCCAAAAGGTGAAGATGTGTTCATCAGAATTCCTTTTGTCGATGATTCACTAACTGGCCTAATTCGCAAACGGATTTATTATGTACTAAAGAAGCGTTTCCTAGTTGCGTGCCAATTTTTCCATACGACACCAACGTGTGCCCGCTCGTTCTCTCTAAGACCCGGTTCCTGTCGTCAGCAAGTCACATTTTTTTTACAAATACACTTACATGTGACTGCGTGAGCACTTACATTGCACGAACTGAGAGTAGGCTTGGTGTAAGAGTATAAGATCATTTACTGCGGTGGTGGATGTCAGGTTCTCGACATTCACGGAATCCTGCATCATCGATCTGCAAACACGCTGTTGACTGTGTTTCACTTTTCTCGGGAACGAGGTTTCTTCAGAGCAACTTTTTCAGAGAACTAGCAACAGGCTAGTTCAAGTTCGACAATATTTCGAACTATAGTTCGAATGATAGGACTCCGCATACCTGTTTTGTGTATACAGTACAGGTTATTACCGTGGTAGTTTTCATTCGTTTCACTTTTCGAATAAGTGGATTTTCATTGTAATCACTTTGTGTCAGCTTCCATACATATTTTTCGATTCGTTGTGTTATGAATTTCTATGACTTCAAGTAAATCATGTTGACGCTAGCAATTGGCATCCTACATTATCATTTAATTCGCTCGTCACACATGCCTAAATAAATGCACAAAAATATAATAAAATAATATAAATAAGTGCATCGATAATTCAAGAAAGAACCAAAATCAATCTAAAACCAAAAAGGATGTGTATGTGCAATGATATGATACACACAAAAGTAATGAAGTAAGTAGCATTTCAACTAAATATAAATGATAAAAAACCCAGCAATAAAATAAATAAATAAATAAAAATAAATAATACTGAAACAAACGACAAGTAAATTAATGGTGAAGTTAAAGAAAAATATTAAAATTAATAATACTGTTAACATGCAGGACGGAACAGAAGAAAAAGAAAGTAGAACTATAACTCAAGAATGTTACAAAACCGAAGTATAAATAATCTTTTTGTACACACAAATCAGGCTTTTGAAAGTATGTCACATAGAGTGCAAGCGAGGCCCTGGCAATAAAAATGATAACGACAAAATAATTACTTCTATCTCTATATAAATTTGCGCCTACGAAACGTATAATCAACAAATTGCTATGACGTTCTTTTTCATTGTTTTGGTGATACTGAGACAATGGAATTGAATTTCATTTTAAAACTTGTTTTGGCACGAGCTATCTGGGGTTTTATTGTAGCAGCAAACATCGCAAAACCGTCTCTCTATGCCAATGATCGATACCAAATGTTGTTGACTTATTACAACAATATATTTTCGAATATCTTTATAAGATGCCTGAAAGGCATTCAACAGATTCAATATATCGCAACGTATATGCCGATCAGCTAGCTGCACGCAAACATCATTTTGTTACTAAAAATTTGCTTTCCCAATGTCTTAATGTCGATTTAAGGAAGTGAACAAATGTTTGTAAAAGGAGTTCACTGGACTCTTGATGTCTCACAGTGTATGAAAAAGCTCAGGTCTCTGAGAGATAAATGCAGCTGGAATTGGCCAAAATGTTGTGTTTTCCCACATATGGAGGCTTACTAAATCTGAATTTGTTTAGCCTTTTAGGCAAAGATGTATATGAAAACATGTGAGTTCATGATCTAAAGAGATTCTATGCCGAATGGCTCGACGTAGTGCCTTCACTTAATCATAGTTTTTACCAAAAAATTCAATCCACTCCACTGGATTTACATGTGTTTTCCTTGATCCTGCCTCTCAAAAATAGGAGGCACAGGTGTAGAACTTGGCCAACGCGCAGATTCGTGATGATGACATCATTCTGTGAAAGGTCTTGCTCTCTTACCGAAACTCATCCTGGCCGCCGGACTATGTAGTGACATGTATTGTTTTACCTGAAATAAATCCATCTACAGTACACACTTACATGTACTTGATATTTAGGAAGAATATCGTTAGGCTTGTGGCATTTTCTAGGCTATTTAATTCGATTAATCGATTTAAAAAAGTCTTTCAACATATTTTTCAAACCTTTCTGTTAATTTGTTTGTTGATGATTTAATGACTGATGGTGCTTCATAAATGCATGTATATATATGAAAATAAGTAATGGAGACGTTCAAATAGATGTACAAAAAATAAAAGGCGATGAAACCAAAAACACGTCTTTGCGTAACCGGTTTCTGTGGTTTACTGATGGTAACCACTTCATCAGACGCAAATGAATGAAAGAAAATGCGCTCATAGACAGTTTAAGGGAGGTTTGAATTTCAATATGAAATATCTCTCTTTTCAGCAAATCTTTACTGAATATATTAAAAAATAAGCAAAATAATAAAATAATGGTATAAGTCGGTGCGACGATAAAAAGAGCAAATGTTGCGATCACTTGATCACTGGTGAGCATATAAAACTTAAAGTCAATGGCACCTATATTGACTTCAAAATTCGGCATTATTTCAATTGCAATTCTAGTAACATTATATACATTCGGAAATGCAAAGGTTGTGATGACTTCTACATTGGGCAGACTGGTGATACCTTTCGGAACCGCTTGACCGTTCACCGCCAACACATAAACAATCCGAATATCTCTATGTTGTATGTTAGCAAGCACATCAGAGAGTGTTGCCGACATCAAGAAATCAAGTTTGAAGCTGCGCCTATATTTCAATTGCCAGACAGAGCTCATAGAGTAGAAATGGAGGCAAAAGAGAGATATTTCATATTGAAATTCAAACCTCCCTTAAACTGTCTATGAACGCATTTTCTTTCATTCATCTGCGTCTGATGAAGTGGTAACCATCAGTAAACCATAGAAACCGGTTACGCAAAGACGTGTTTTTGGTTTCATCGCCTTTCATTTTATATATATGTATGTTTATATCATGCATGTTCTGATGCAGATGTCGAAGCTGTAATTCACTTTATTGATGAATTTTATTGATGAAATCCGTTTATTAATTATAGAAGCTGTTCGAAAACTGAAGAACAACCTAACTTGAACATGAGTTGATTTTTTTCGAGGACAGCGTTATGACTTCACAGACGAATGAATATATTGCAATATTAATACTACAATAAGTGATACTGATGAGCACCGAGATCACATTTAAGAGTTTTTGAAATTCATCTACAAAAGCTTTAACTCAATTCATCTTTATAAGAATCATTCCTTCATTCACTTCTAAATCTACTACGATTCTGCATCTCAGCGCCCTGGTGAAATGACGGGATTGTAGATAAAACTTGATTATGACTATATTAATTATTTCATCAACCAAGTATAACAAAATGCAGAAAATGTGACAGGATGCCGACATCGGTCGGCAATTGGCGATAATACCTCACCGAATCCGATTCGATTGTTCTCAAACATCCAAATATGCTTTTTGTTCAAATGAATAGTCTACCAAACGTTATCAGTGAAATATAAGTGGTTGGGTTTTGCACGCTATAAAAAGATTGAAGGCATTTTACAATAAGCGTAGATTACTTACGCAGATTCATGAATCACTAATGAAATGATCTAGTTTCTCATTGATCGTGGTCATAATTACATATAATTACAAGTATATAATATTGTAACTATATGTTGTAACTACTATATATAATTATAAATGAAATTATCTAATCACTCAGTTTCTTCCAATAGAGAGAGAGAGAAATTTATATTTCAATTGAAAATCAAAAATCACAAATTCACGAAGTCAGATAATTTATATGCATCAGCAAATCAAATTAAGTCAACAAAATGATTAACTAATCTTGTAGCTAGAACCACAAAGCAGTTTTGTCTACGTTTTGTTTGACACATTGGTACAATAACCCGTCCATTCATCATTTGAGGGGTTATATCATACAAAGGGTGATCTATATAATGGCACTTCTGATAAAACTGTACAAAGAGTCTCTTTCGACGCATCAAAAAATTTTCGAAGGTATTTTCACAATTGCAGTTGGCATAACAAATGATATTCCTCTCGCGCCTAAAAAGTTTCTGGACTATTGCATAACGCTCTGCACTTAATATTCCGAATAGAGGAGACGCATACAACAAAAGACATTCAATAACTGCAGTGAAGACTGTCCACAGTTCACAATGTTGCAATGTATTTCGCAAGACTCTTAATGCATATAAACGTCTTAAACATCTTACTTCAACATTTTTGAAATGCCTTAGCCACAATCATTCCTCCAGAAAACTTCTAATAACTTAATCTCGTCAACAACAGCAAATGGCAATTTACAATCAAAATTGTTTCCCTTTTTGACAATGTTGATCGCCTTGGTCTTCATAACATCTAAAGTAAAATTATTTTTTGTAGAGTTACATATTTTCATATTTCACACATTGCTAGCTCTACGGTACAGTTTTCAGCCTATTGAGACATCTTATTTTAGCAGCTGAGAATCGATGGTGATAACTGACCTAGAAAGGTGTTTCTCAACATTTTCAGTTGCCCCCCCCCCGATTATTGGAATTTCTTCTAATAACTCTCTGCGCATTTTTTCCATTGAAAAAAGCAAGTGCTTAGAGAATGTATTAAAAATGAGAAATTCTCACTTCATTCGAAGTTTGTGCTCCACAGGTCATTGCTCAATGTGAGACTTAGTTGCGAGTTAGCGACGAAAGAGTTATATACATGTTTTAGCAGATGTTGAGCAGATGCAGACATTTAAGCGGTGCTTGTTGCTTACATTCGGTTTCTACAAAACTTCACACACACTGCACATATCGAATATATCGAACCATTCTTCATCGATCATGCAATAACCGATAATCGCAAAAATAATTCACTTGATTTAGTTTCATTCGCTGTTTATTGCGTTGTCTGTATTTTACTGTTGATCGATTTTTATCCGCAAACGGGCGAATAAAGTTGGATTTTCACCGCTTAACAAGAAATAAAAATTGAGCGCTAGAGTTATCTCTTGCATACATGTATGGTAGATGACAATCTGATCGCAACCCGTCAGGGCCTGCCCCGGGGATTCTTAAATTCTAGCCCTGACCCGAGCCGGTTCTACTTGATTTCATATTGATATTTGATCTGTTTTAACTTTTTGAACTGCGGATAAATTTTGATCGCTTATTGACTTAATAACTTTCAGTAGATAGCTGATGAAGGTAGCTTGTCAACTGTTCCGAGTTAGTGTCCATAGAATGACCTCACTTACAAATGCTGACTTTGTTGGCCTTTGCAAGCGTTACTTATTGATAAAGACTTTGATGTCTATCAGGAATGAGTAAATTATTACTCCTGTATGGAGCACATTTTGCTAGAGGAGGAATGATATTTCCTCTGTACTTTTTAATGTAACGGTGTTGCACGCAGATTTTGCTTTTACCATTTTTATGATAACTCTACACAATTTATCTCACTACTTCAAACAAATAATGAAATGAGAAAAGCATTGAACGAATGAATTATTAGATTTACACAGTCGAACTAATTTCCTGCCTTTTGTTTTCTTTTGAATTTGAAATTGATTAATAATAATTAGATTTTTAATTATCATTCAAATCAATGTACCTATGAATGAAAGTTTCCATATCTACCAGGAATGGGCATGGTAGCCCAACGGTATCCTGAAGACGAAGAACGTGGAAGCGCAATGAGTCTCGCATTAGGCGGTCTTGCTCTTGGAGTTGTTGGTGAGCCTATAGTGTTGGTAACTGCTATGGAATTTCACTAGAGGAGTGATATTTCCTCTCTACTTTTAAGTGTAACGGTTCTACGCACGGATCTTGCTTTTTGCCACTTACATGTTCACGTTGCACAATTCATCTCACTATTTCAAGCAATGACTTTTCATAGAAGTCATCTACACTTCAAACAAGCTTAACTCTAATAAACTCATCCTTCAGTCTACATTAATGCAGTGTAATAAGTCGTAGGTGGTTGAGAAAAAATGGTTATATGCAATTGAGGCAGTGTGTGATATTGGAAGCATGCAGAGTTGCGATGTTGGAAACATGTAGGGTTACGATGTTGGAAGCATGCAGAGTTACCATGTTGGAAACATGCAGAGTTACGATGTTGGAAACATGTAGAGCTACGATGTTGGAAACATTACAATATTGGGAACATGTACATGTATAGAGCTACCATGTTGGAAACATGCAGAGTTACGATGTTGGAAACATGTAGAGCTACGATGTTGGAAACATTACAATATTGGGAACATGTACATGTATAGAGCTACGATGTTGGAAACATGTAGAGCTGCGATGTTGGAAACATGTAGAGCTACGATGTTGGAAACATGTATAGTTGCGATGTTGGAAACATGCAGAGTTACGATGTTGGAAACATTACAATATTGGGAACATGTACATGTATAGAGCTACGATGTTGGAAATATTTAGTTACGGCTGTGAAAACATTTAAAATCGTTGCATTGGAAGTACGAGAAACTGATCTAAGATTTTATTTCCTATCCGTGAATGATCTTGAACCTTGTATTGCCTTGCTATGAAGTCAAGAAAATTGTTTTTGCAATTTACTGCTTCTGAATTAATTGAACATAAACAAATTACATCACGAGTAGCCTTGTTTCTCTATTCAGCTTATAGGAATTTACTTCATTTAATATGCAAAACACAATTTTTGCGTAAAAGTTGTTTTTATATCAGAGCATTGATGAAAAACAGAAAAGTTGCAATTCCACCCAGCTGTCGCCACAACCAATAATCATTAATTTGATAAATAGAATTGTCTCTGATTATTTATTCCATTTGAAAGACCAATGAAATCATTTTTCATTTAATTCTCTCAATGCTATCGGAAACGACTGATACATTATAGCTATGCCGTTATAGGCTTATACTTATGTACTATGCACTTGATACAGTACTCGTTCGAATTCTTCAGGAAAATATAGTAGGAAGACAGAAAGTCTGGGTTATTTTTTAGAGAAATTGCTTTTCCTTGACATTTTATCAATTATAAAAAAGATTTTCAAATTAAGATCAGTGAACTTGTTGCTGGTCGTGTATATTCATTGCCAAATGTTCTTCCTTCAAATTTTCTCAACCACATTTTGATTCACTTATGTACATCTTCACGGCTATCATTTTGCATTTTATGCTTGATCACTTGGAGCTCTGAGGTACCAAGCTTTTTATTCTAGCATGAAAAATGATTTTAGCTAAATGCTTCGCGCAGTTTGCTAATGATTAATATCACTTGAGTGCGTTGCTTTTCGTGAAGCTACCTTGCAGACTGATTTCGCTAACGGCTTTGAAATTCGCTTCAAACGGTAGCTATGATGAAAGAAACTAAATGCATAATCGAAGACAGGACTTTGGAGCCTTATTCTCGTTTCTATGTCAGATTGTCGAAGCTTGCATGCTGTTTGAGGTGCAAATGAAACCCTTCTCAAATTGTAAGTCTATCAAAGTGATTCCATAGGTTCGCTCTGTAAGCGCGGATCATCTAATGGGTTACAGACAAAGCTGGATGAAACTTAATTTCTCAGATCCGCATCCGCAAAATTCGAATCCGCACTAGTAAAAGTCTTCGAAATTATTCTGTAACTCGTTCAGATTAAATTAAAAGTTCAGCCCATGCAAAACTACGAATAGTAAGCTTAAAATAGCTGCTATGTATAGGGCCTACTAGCAATGTAGGCTTACCTGCTATCTTTATGGACCGGTTTTCAGCGGATGATTTGTATTTACACGTATCTGACCATAAATGAGCCTATTTAAGGAATTTGAGTCATTAAAACTAGCATAAAGGCCAGGACATGCCTGTTAAAATCAAACTTTTATTTGTTAACAAGCTTACTGTACATGCAGTATACACTCATACCTACAGGTAATGTCCTGAGGAGACTGAATTTAGGCCTCACTGGGTTTATATCACGACGGGCAGGGCAGCACACTTGATATCGATATTCTCATTTAGTCACTCTTGGTTATGTACTTGTACTGCAGATAACTCGAACAACTATTGTTCTTTATCAAATCTCAACAGATGTAGCCACTACGAGACATGCTTCGGCCTGTTTGGCCACATCAGTCGTGGGTAGGTTTGAACCAGCGACGTTGGAGCTGGAGGACGTGCAAGCATACCTTCTAACCACAAGGCCACCGGACCATCTGTTGAAAGCGTGAATTAGTCAGGAAGGCACTGCTTTAACGCAGGCACGTGGAGGGTGGACTGCATTGTGCAATAACTTAATACCGCATCCAAGATTGAGGCGCTTCACGCAGGCGCTACTCATTACATGTTTAGACAAGTAACCTGGCAATTGATAAATTTATCTAAACATGATTATGAATTTATCTATTTTATTATTATTGATAGACTTATTCAAAGTGTTTGTAAACAGTATGTACATGTATGGATTAGAAGTCCTAGAAAGGATTTGCCGCTCATACTGATCATGCTGAGATTGACGACTGCAGAGCATTGCTGAGTAGAACTAGAGCATTGTCAATCTAAGAAATGAAGGATTCTATGGATCAGTGTGTTGGATTAGTGCTGCTGTCAAATTCGTAAGCAGCACCTGATAAAATCAGAAATTCTTAGAATAAAGAACCTATTCCAATTTCAATGAAGTTTGAATAGTGATTGGTTGTACCCGAAAACTCATACTAAGCCTAGTCTTATACCGCCGAAATGACAGTACTATAAAGTACTTGTTTTATTATAACCGAAATAAAGTGCTATCTGCATCAACGTGTTTGAGTGCAATATTGGATGATCAAGTCATCCGTGTCACAGCATGGTCCACAGCAGGCACCGCACTTATATGGAAGTTTTTTTAAAACTCAAGTCTAAGGATCTGGCCACACTGCGAGCTTTTCCAAGCGTTTTGCAGCAAATATTCATCAATATTGTAGCAAAGTCATCATTACAGCAGTTGTAGACTGCCACACTGTGAACAAAGCAAACTAGAACGATTGATAGCTTGCGGACACACGTTTTCTCCGGTTTACTCGGGACGCTCGTGCTTGTTTTGCCTTCAGTGTGGCTAAAGCTTTACTCAAGCCAACCAGTACCGTATTAAGCTTTCAGTGTGTGGAAACAAAACGTGGATAGTTCAACTTGTCCATGAAGTCTTGTTGAATTTGCTCATCAGCAAAGTTCAAAATGTTCGATCCGCATCCGCATCCGCGCGGATGCAGATGTAGATTGTCTATCCTTGATCATGGGACACAATTCAAATCTAAATATCGAAAGACGAGAGTATCAAAGATATCAGATCACATAAAATAATCCACATGCAAAGTAAATGATGCTTTCCATGTGGAGAGCCCAACTTGCTGTTGTTGCAAACGAAAACTCTAATTTCAATCCGGAAGGCCTTTTCGACAACCACCGGTAGTCTTTTTCAACATAGATCTCCTGGTAACCTGCGTCTTCTTCGCGATCCTGATATTGAATTAAGAAATTGGCTCAAAGAGCTAAAAATTGAACTATGATTTTGTGTGTTTGGAGAATTTATCGTGAACAACAGCTACCATTTCCCAAACCTGGGAATTCATGTTACTGTGTTCCGTTTGGAGAACACATGGCGTGAAATCCTGGAACGAAAGTCACCTCATCGGTTCGTTAGTAGACATGGTTCATAATTCAATAGACACATTCAATCACAGAATTAAATATTTTGTTTATCTGCTTCGGTTTGCTAGAAGGGTGATTAATATGAAATTGACGGCACATCGAAGAACCTATTAAGTGGGCAAAAAGGAATTCCTTATACATAACAGAGATAGGAAAAAAGTCGTGCGTCGCTTGCAGATTAATGTGAGTTCCAGCAAAGTGCTTCGATTGCCAAAATTCCTTCAGATTCGAAGACTTCAGATCATTGCGCACAAGTTTTCTCCATAATGTTGGACCTTCCGATCATTATTAAAGAAAGTAGCAGGCATATGAAAATCAGTTCACTTGATGATTTCACATCCTCTCCTCGGCATTGCTCACTGTATAGTGCATACATTGAATCGAAACCAAGACAGGGATGTGTGTTTTGGTGTGTGCGAAGTGATATCACAGCACGCACGTACGCATCTCTCACTGGCTCTGGTGTCTCCTGCTGACAGCTTATTGTTTGCCATTTCCAATAGTAAGCGATCCACGAATTATCCATTCGAGAAGGAGCAAGTTGTCTAATTCTGTGGTGTGCCATTTCGACATTAAGGTTACATACAATTCTTCCTTTCTAGGAAACCGAAGACGCGAGCAGATAAATCTAATTCTGTGCATTCAATAGTTCATAAGCATGTCTAACACAAATTTAAAAAAATGAACTTTGATGATAATTATGATGGAAGCGTAGGTGTACAATTGATTCCCATAGCTTGCAGACACACGTTTGCTTGGGTTTACTCGGGACGCTCGTGCTTGCCTTGCCTTCAGTGTGGCTCAGGCTTTATTCAAGCCTACCGGTGTGTTGGCCAAATAGATTTGTAGAGCTTTTAGTGTGTGGAAACAAAACGTGGATAGTTCAACTTGTCCATGAAGTCTTGCTCAATTTCCTCATCCGTAAAGCTCAAGATGTTCGATCCGCATCCACAAAATACCAAATTTTCGAATCCACCTCCGTGCAGATGCAGATGCAGACTGTCCACCCTTGGTGATAGACAAATACATGTATAGCAATCGAATGAATTCGAGTGGCTCGCTAGCTCTTAAGCGTGATAAAAGTGAAGTTATAATAATAGATGGGACGATATATTTATGAAACACAGAAAACTGAGAAAGGCTGGAATGAAAGTTGTTTTATGGGATAAGGATGCTATGAGAATTAGACATTGGGAATGATTATCAGTGAGAATGACGTAGGACTGGGACTACCAACAGTCCTACTACTAGGCCTGCTATATTTGACCTGCAGGAGAGTCAAATCCAACGATCTGTGATAAAAACTTGAAAAAGCGCTAATCACGTAAACCTGCGACTGAGTCCCTCCATGTGGATGGGAGTTAGGCTACAGTTGTGACAACGGATTGCAATTCAATGGTAAGAATTAATTGAGATTTACTGCTTTCATAAAACAGCTTATTAGAACATTTGCTGTAGATCTGAAATGTATGTATTTAAATCTCTGTGAATGAATCTTTGGTCAACAATGTTTCCTACTCAACTTTTCTTCTTATCGACGAATGGTAAAGAAGTTTTGCCCTGTAGGCATGGGCATGCTCGCTACATGCTTCCATGAAGAGAGAGAAAGAAGCCATGCCTTTGCAGTGGCTTTAGGCGGTTTGGCAATGGGCGTTTTGGGTGAGTAGAGCTGTAATGATATGCAGCATGTTAGTAAGTTAAAATGACTTCAGAAATCGAACTAGAGATTAGTCATCGAGAGCTTGTATTTTGTTTGTATGCATGAGTCTCCTTTGTTACCGTTCCGTTCATTCATTTCCCGTGCTTCATCGTTATATAATCTCCTCTCAAATATTTTAGTTGAATGTTTTCCATTCATGTTGTATTTCTAATCGATTACCTTCAAGAAATTCTTTCAGATATTCTAGAATGACGAGTAAGTGATGACAAGAGTTTTGTGATAGATTGCATGAATCAGCTGACAGGTTGCCTTTGCGGAAGAGAGCTCGCAATAGTGCTGATCTGAACAGTGGTCGCAATGCCAGTATTACCGTTACCTGTTTTACCGCTGTTTTCCGAAAACCTGTTCATTCTCTGCAGTGTTTCTATTGCGTCATTTTGCTGAACAAATAATGCTAAAGTAAAGAAAATAGCTATCGAACCGAAAATTCTTCTAAATCAATCGTCAATCTTATGAAGAAGCTGAGAAGGTGAAGATATCATCACAAGTGATGAATACAATGAATATCTGGGAATAAAGCAATTTCAGAAGTGAAATTTCATGTTCAGATCAAAGTAGTAAGTTCGAATTTCATCTTCAACTTGTACGATTGTCTTCTCAGCATTCCATCGACTTCATTGGAAGTGGAAAGTGTTTCCATAATTGGCTTCCCAACCTACTGTCAGACAAAAACACTGGATGCTTTGTGATTTTATCAGAAGGAAAATCTTCGACTACTTTTAACATAACGTACTCACATACCCAGTACATTCTCTACATTCAACAAGATTTGTTCGATGAAAATATATGTTATAGATAGCTTTTCGTGTTTCCATTTTTGGTAATACCGGTTCTATCATTGCTCAAATGCCGAAATACCAGTTTGCAAAAGTGGTGCGGTATTGCGACCCCTACCCATGTACATGTACAACCGGGGTCAATCTCATGCTCAACCTCAGAATGGTGAACTAAGGCATTCATTCATTGATGGGGGCCGTTTTCATTCTTTTGATGCACAATGTCTATTGCTTTCGAACAGTGAGCTCTGTTATGTTTGACTTGCAATATGAATCGTATTGAAAGTATTGATTGTGAACCTGATGACACTACTAACGATTCTGAAAATTTCCTTTTGAAAGCATGAAAATCAGCGCTATCTGCTATCATCACTAGAAGAACATTTTGCTTGCATGTATCTCATTATCAATGTATTATGTTAATGTATGATTACTTATTTACAAAATGCATTAACTGTACCGCTTTTTAGCTTGTTTGCTTGTACTTTTACCGTTGTTTACAGTTGCTCAGTACGCGGCAGCAGATTTTACAGACTATTTTGTCTAATCAACATTAATCATATGATATCCATGAACAGCATTAAAGCGACACATTAATTATTTCATATTTGTAGCTGAGCTTAGATGCAATTTTTGTTTACAAATAGAAGCAAAAGTTCAAATGTAATTAAAATCACTATTAAAAACTTGAAGATGATAGTGTTTTCTTTTTCCCACACATTCACCTCCGAAAATTGCCATTATTGGGTGAACAGTGCAAAGAAAATTTCGTGTTCAAATTTCGACTCTTTCAGAAGCACTACCGTAGAACTGATGTATTTTATAGCTATTCAAATTCAACTCTATTTTTGTGTGACGAGTGATGCAAATTAGAAGATTATTAGCATAGTATCAAAAATGTTGAAGATACTAAAGCTATGGAAAATCTCATACACGGCATGTAACAATGCATGTACAATACATTTTCTCTATATACTGCGTACTTGATTTCCTTCCAAAATGATCTCAATTTAATGTACTAATCAAAATGGAATAAAAATATCAATTAAATTACCTATCGTTCAAACCTTGGTTCAAATTCGACTCAACGTGTCTTTCAGTGGGACCTCCATTCGGTGGAGTTACATATCAATTCATCGGCAAACCAGCACCTTTCCTATTTTTAGCAGCTCTCGCAGTATTAGACGGCCGTAAGTATTCGAAACGCATATTTACAGTGTTATTGGTCAATGTTAAGGCCAGCGTTCATCGTCAGTCTTCAGCATGAGTTTCTACAGGGAACGAGGCCAAAATTTCGACTATTCACAAGGTGATGTGCACTCTATAACTACGGAGAATCTGCACGTCTGCCGAGTTCTACCCGGTTCTTACTTGAGCCAGTCAGCATTAAAATAACATCAGTCTGTGAAAGACTCATTTTCGGAGTCGTTCACCGCAGAGATTTGTGCTGGCGACCGGACTGTCACTTCAAAGTATTCGAGGTTGAAATCGATAGATCGATAGAGATTTCATTTGGACCATTACCTACTGATTAGATTGTCAGAGATTCTTTGCATCAGCAATGTTTTACACCAACATAGATTCTCCTTTGAGAAGAATCCATTATCATAATTATCGCGATGATCGATTATCGCTAAACCCGTTAAATTACACGGGCTGTTTTCAGATTTGAAAACCCTGAGCATTTTTTTCTTTATTCAAATTATGATCCTCCCGACTAAATCAATCAACTATGAATCTTTGAAGCTTCAACATCATTACTCCATATTCTGGGGCTTGGACGGTGATTGCAGTCAGACTTTTAAGGAACCCGGATGCCCTTCCTGCCGACTTGCAATGACACTTTCGGTGCTCGACCTCTGGACCGAAGGATCACTAGGCCAAGCACTTAACCACTGTACCACGGAGACCACATCTCAATAGTAGATGCTGTGTCAATAGCAGTGGTTGAGATCACAATTGATAAAGGATTCCATGTTTGGCGGAACTTCATTGTTTGAAGGGGGATGAAGCATCTCTGTCCCACAAAATTATTTTCTTTATACTTGTCCTTCAACTTTCTCCCTATTTTCAGTTCTACAACTGGCGGTGTTGAAGCCGGCTGTTCGGCCTGAACCCGAAGAAGGAGCACCAATAATCAACCTATTGAAGGATCCGTACATTCTCATCGCCGCCGGTAAGAATTGAAGAATCTGTTTCGGACCACGTTTGAGTTTCATTGCATTGATTGAGAAGGGTAATATTTTTTTAATTTTTACGCTTGTAGGCATTTGGTTGCTCTCAAAGTTGATCACATGAAATGAATTAAATTATGCAACTAAAATGAATGCAACACAGCCATAATAAAACTAATACGAAGAATTGTGGGAGCGTTTTTGTTTTTAAGACAAGTAACCCAGCAATTGATAAATTTATTATCATTATTTATATAAATTTATAATAATATACTAATAATATTAAAATATTATTTTTTATGCTATTATTGTATTAAATTTATTATTCGGCCTATTGGGCCTATCAGCCGTGGGTAGATTTGATAGATTTGGATAGACGTTGGAGCTAGAGGACGTATAAGCATATCGTCTGACCACAAGAGCTGAGAACAATAGTTTTGTTCTTTTTTACTTAAATACTGTAGACTCTATTGTGATTTATTTTTTTATTTACAATAATTACAATAATTAAATTATTATTTAATAATCACAATGTGCATACACAATTATTATTTATTACAATTATTTATTAATATTTCCATTTAATTATTTAATAATTACAATAATGAATAAATAATCTACAAAGTAGTGAGACGTCATAGTAAAATTGATCATTATTATTGTTTTATCTAAAATTCGTTCAAGATCCCTGCAAAGTTCTTGTTATCTTAAATCATGACATTGAAATTTCTCATTGCGGGTTTTAAGAACCACCTGTGCAGGTTTAGAGCTAAAGGTTTTCTATTTAACCTCACACCGCCGAGAGTAAGAAATGCACACATAACAAATCAAGCATTCGTTTGGAACGCTAAGAGAATGATCTATTAATATCTGATTTTCTCCTATATATAGGACACTCGGCAACTTACTATGATTTATCATTTTGACATTAGGAACCATTCAATTGAAAATTTGGTTTGTTATCAATCTACAGTATTCTCAGGAGTTCCTGAAAATGCAATTTGGACTACTCCAAAATGCTCATAATTTTAGTTTGCCCTATACATACGAGAAAACATGCTTTCAGTTAAGCATTGCAAATAATAAATTAAGCTGACTAAAAGGGTTATGGAAAATATTATGAAGTGCCACAAACTACCTTGCTGCTCTGCATTATACAAGAGAATTCGACATTTCTCCCATAATGGATGTCATTAAGTTTCAAGTCTGATTTAGTAGAAATATTTTTGTTTTCAATGTGTCACCACAAGAATAGTGATCGTTACAGCAAATTGACGCACGAAATCAATTTGCTAAGTTAATAAAGTTGATAGGATTCAGTTTTGGATGTCCCGACGCAAGTATTTAAAATACAGTAGACCCTGTCATTAAAGACCCTGTTTTTAACGATTTCCCGTCGATTACGAGCCCAGTAATTTGGCATATCGCTCTCTGATCACTGTTTATTGCGACCGCAGATTGCGGGGGAACGATAAATTACTTGTAGATGTTTCGCTAACTTTATGTAATAATTACAGAAAAACATCAATGGTCTTATTACGCAACAGCTGTCAGCTATAGGCCTATATCCTAATTCCTCACTTTTAACTCTGACAGATACATAAGTTTCAACACTCTCAACTCACTGACTTCATCGTCCCCTGCATCTTGTTAGAGGCGATAAAGCTACAGAAGGCCTACATATTCTACATTATTGCACCGGTAGTATAATCTTATAGTTTCACACAATGTCTACGTGTACATACAGTGCCTAATACAGTGTATCATCAGAGTTTCTCATTGATCAATGTCTGCTTTATACTTATGTTTGTGTATCACATTATTGTTACATTTCTATACGGTTTTCCAAATTTTCATTAAATCTTGCGTAATAGGCCTTTGAATGGACTTTGAATCAATAAAAGCTAGTATCATTCGTGCAATCATGCTGTGTTGGAGTTTTGAGTACGCGTAGGCTTATGATTGGCTATTACTATAGGTCTGATGTCATATATCATATAAAAAGGTAGCCAAAAGTACCTGTAAATAACGACCACCTGTCTATAACGACTTTATTTGCTTGGCAGGCAGGGAGGTGGTCGTTGTAGACAGGGACTACTGTAATAGAGTTACAAAATGAGAAATTAGAAAAAAATTGAGCTGGACGACCTTAAATTTGGCAGAGCCAGCATAAAGAAAAATTAATATACTGGTAGTAGGCCTAATAAAATGAGATGAAAATTAAGGCATTGACCGGGAATCGTCTTTATTTTGATTTCTCGTGGCATGCAAGCGAGAATAGGTTCCAACAGTTGCATTTGTTGAAAAATATGACAGAAATAGAGATGCATGCCCATTAACTTTGCAGTATGATACATATATGCGTACAACGATACATACAATACATGATGGACCAAATGTATTCCTATGATCAATGATTTTCAGTGATATATGAAGTATTAATAATGCATGCAATGATTTGAACTAATCAAATGATGACTAATTTGCTTCCTCTAAAGATCTAGCAAACGGCGCATAACCGAGCAGCTGAAATTACCATCAACAAACTGCTAATATCCGTTCTACACTTTGAACTGAAGAGAACCAAAGCTGGCTGATTTTGACTACGAAACCGATGTACAACACGAAAATAACAAAATGTACGAGAGCACTAGTGTTCGCGCTCATACACTACAAAGACGACTGCCTTTCCTATTGGATGATGAAGATCGCCAAATAGGAAAGCCAATCACTTTCGTACACTTTGCTATTCTCGTTTTGTACATCGTTTTCGTAAGTAGCTTTGGTATTACACAGTTTACAGTGTAGTCTGCGAAAAGTCGGATGTCTGTGGTAAAAAACCTACGAAGGCTTTCTGCGAGGAGGCCGCTCAAACCCTTTATGTGTCTGTTCCAAGCGTTATTTAGCACACAACTCTCAATTTTATACACAACTCTCATCTATTGATAACTCACAAGTTCAGGAAGGAACGAGAAAAGCTTTAACTGTTCTCTAAAGAACATTCCTTCTTCAGGATCCATCACTTTCGGGAACATCGGTGTGGCCATGCTGGAACCATCTCTTCCTTTGTGGATGAAGACTACGATGCATGCACCGGAATGGGAACAAGGAGTTGCATTTCTTCCAGCCAGTATTCTATATCTTGTTGGGACCAATGTCTTCGGTCCTTTGGCCCATCGGATAGGCCGTTGGTTGAGCGCTGGTCTCGGAATGCTGATCATTGGTGCATGCCTTATATGCGTAAGTTCATCATTTCTATCTCCACAATCTGAAATAAGATGCAGAAACTGTTATATAAGCAGGAGCCGCATGAGTTGATGCTGTCACTGATGCCAAGTTACTCCTAGCCGTGAATTCAATATTATTTAATTAATATTTGTAGGTAAGAAGATACTAGTCATGTGCTTCACTTCAGAGGTATTGTGCTTCTCCTATAACGCGTCATTTATTAAATGAAAGATTAATGACGCCTCATTTAACTGTTATTAAAAGGATGCCGTCCAATGACGCGTCATTTATTATGCTTCATTTAACCGTCATGACCCGATCGTCAACTTATTATGAACTTGAGATGAAAGTTGGGTAGTGATGAATGCATCATAGAGTAGGGATATTGGTAGAGTGTCGACTCAAAAAAGTATCTGTATACAGCAAAATTTTTATATGAAAAGATTCAGTTTTTTGCGGAGATTACGTTCACGTGGTCCAAAAATTATTTTATCATTTTTAAAAAAGTCAAAATTTTTCCAATTTATATACTACCGACATTACGTCCTCCCATAAGCAGTATCAAACAAGTTGGGTATCAAAAGAAATGAATATTTTGCTAATAAGCATCCTACATTAGCTCAGCGGAAATTATGCTGATTTGCAAGGGAATTTCATGAACCGCATTATAATGGAAGTCTTCATGAAAAAAACGGCTTTCTTGGCTGAAACTTCAAGTTTTTAATTCAATTTTCGCCGGCATGATTTTATGATTCACTAAATTCATGTTTCACTTCTTGAATCTGAATCGTGATGTGGACCTATTGAAATCATTGTCTTTGATTATGTGACGCTTAAGAAAATACGTGCGTCCTCTTGAGGTTGAGGATGAAAGTAATAGGAACCCATCGAATTGCTAATTTAACAAATATTACCTCTCCAAGGACGTCATGACACGGAGAATCTGTGAAATACCATCATTCCTTGTCCATTACTATCATGATCATTCAATTCCGTGGTAATTTCTTCAAAACTGCAAACCTTTGCATATGTCACATTTGATAACAATACCCAATTGTATTCACCTCGAGTTCATTTAATAAAATCGAAAGTGTATACACATTGGGGATTTAATAAATGCGGAGTTACCACTCTACCTTTTGAACTGAGCTCCATATTTACTCTATGGAATGCACCTTTGATCTTCTATAAGAAAAATTTTGCATCGAGCTATTTGACTTGATGATCACTTTGAGAAGGTTTGGACAAATTTATTGCTCTAAGAAACATCAAATCTCTACAAATTAATGTTAAATGTGTACTATTTGTTTATGCTCATATTTTTATGCTAAATTCACTGCAAATTACTCTACTAAGATTATTTATTGCACTTGTTTATCATTGAGTTTCACAAAATAATGTAGCCTTTAGTACACACATACATTGAAATTACCATTTCAAAACTCCGGTCGAAATAATCACTCTCAAAAATACACCCATTATTAACGGCATCAGAAAAAAACTTGACTTTTCACTTATTTCATTACTTTGATGAAACGCTTGTAAAACTGATTTTGACATTCCGTCGGAAATACAAAAGACGAAATGTTTCAGGATTTCCGTCTCCAAATTGTGGAAGAATGTCTTGAAAGTGACAAGCTTTTACAGAAATGTAATCAAGATAAATGAGACGAACGGTTTGGATATTTTAATTTCATTGCTGCAAGATGTCTACTATATATTCAACATTTTTTGAATACAACAAGATTGCTTATACACTGTATTCTTATCTTGAAATCTGATTATGCATTATCTATTTGAGTCTGATTATTAAACGTCTGTATCTGTTGAACGGAGGTAGGCCCTAGACACACCCGGTTTAAAATCCGAACGATTCGAAGTTGATTTATTCTCATTTTCGTTGTATCGGATAATGAAAATAATACATTGCAGTTTTGATTGCGTACTTTTGAAAACTTTTGAACTGGGACTGACTAAGAAAGATAAAACCAATTAGAAGATCCTCAATTGTGAAAATCCTTAACATAGGGACGATTATGAAATAGTAGGCCTATTGAGATGCACTCAGGACAGCATTCCAACTAAATATCACTATTATGCATGTCCAACGAGTTTCCGATGCCTATTCTGTCTCGTGAACGCTCAGCGGCTAAGCAGAGGGCATTTTCTAGATCTTTAAAAATTGTATAGGCAGTTATTATTAATTTAACAGGAACTTATTTACATAATCCTGCTTCAACTTGTCATTGAGTCAATTTGATGACAGTTTCTTAATTTTCACTATTTCAGATTCCATTCGCAACAAACATCGGTCTTCTGGTTCCGCCAATGATGTGCTTTGGATTCGCAATAGGTGAGAGCTATTTTCTGAATAGATAGATAATGAAGATAGCTCAAATTTTCAATTCCGCTCTGAATATTGAAGTTTCCCTTTATGCGTGACAACCGTCAAGGTCATGATATCGAGCACCGGAATTCAATTAGCATTAATGTAGTTTCCAATGTCATCAGGTAAAGGATGGATGAGGGTAAATCCATTTTGTACAACAATATTTGTCAAAAAACGCGTCTTCTGTCTGTAAAATCCTTCGTTCTGCACCGACTCTTATGATTTTATTTCATCTTGATCCTTAGGATCTTCTCTTTTCGGTCATGATAAATTCAAATCAATCCAAAAACGTTTTCCTCATGAAAAATTTAGCTCAAGGCAGAAAGAGTACCAAAAATGTCTGTACCCAGCATAGGTACTCTATCTTCGGAAAAAATTTCGTTGTGATCTACTTAAATTATACATATGCAGTTATGCATTGTGTGGATGAAAGCGCATGAACCGTGCTTTCAACCAAACTATAATTCAAGATTGCATTTACATTTATTTGGGATTTTTCTTCAATTAGCCTTTGTCCCTCAAAAATTGTCTTCTGATCGGCGCACATTTGTCAACTCAGAAATGATGTTTTTACTTTCTTTATATGACGAGATACATCATATGTGATTCTAAATGTTGCATCAAAAGGAAAAAATCAACTACGGATCATCACAATTGACAAATTGTAAGTTTAAAAAATGACCTGTTTTCTTTCGGACAGATTTTCTTGATTTTTTTCAATTTGATGCTGAAACCACATTTTTTATCCGGATCTCATGAAAACTGACAGAATTATCAAGAACCATTATCATGCATGCGATATTTTGTTTGAAAAGACAATGATTATCATTTTCAAAATCTCGTAAAGCTCCCAAAATGTCCATCTGACTGAGTTCACAGAATTATCGGTCAGAAGACACCTAGTAATATATTGTGCAAATACTCATTTGGTGTGGTCGCCACTATAATTTTCGAATTCAGCGAGAAAAATTGACCATAGGTGCAAATTTTCAAAGAAAACGAATATAATTGATGGCTTTGGGCGGGAGGACCATTATTCAAAAAATAAGGTGGCCACCTTGTGTTTTTATTTAAGTCATTATAATTTTCGGCCTAACAACAATCGGGAGAGTTTTGTGCCTACACACTCGTAGTGTATATTTTTTAAAGAAAACGAAGTTGAAAAAATGAAAAGACTGCAAAGTTGAAAAGACAAAAATTTCCCAAAATGTTGTTATATGAAATGGATTGACCCATTAGATAAGGTTTTAGATGTTTTGAATTGTTACAAAATTGCTTTAAAAAGACTCTCATTATGCTCTATGTTGTTAGACGACAGAGGCATTACGAAATAAATTCATTTTTGTCACATGAAGAATGAAGATGAAGTTAACAAACATTCATTTAATTCGTTCAGTTTTTGTTTGTGAGGCCTCTGCTAATCGTTGCCTGAATTTTCGTGTAACTAGCCTATTGGACAACAGAAAATAGGCTTTCTGCACATTGAACAAACAAGATTATTGCATCTTTTGCCATATACCAAACATTGACTCATTCCGCACCTACGTGGAAAAAGAGGCCGTATTCTGGTACCACGGTTAAGACTTTTAGTTCATCTTTTGCTGATCAAACGCATGTGCACTTGACTGGGAATGCCAGACATCTCCGTTTACAATTCTGCCATTAAAAGTGAAAACTAATTTCTAATTCATAAAGGGTAAAGATTCTTTCTTTTGTTTTCTTGAAACTGAGTCAGATGATGCCATCATGAGTTTGTATCGAAATAGAAAAACAATGAAATTGTGATGATGACTGCTTTCAGCAGTAAAACCACTCAACTCAACGTAGCTCGATATACGTTCACAAAACAATAAATTACACATTTCATAATCCGCTGAATGTCACTTTACTCAAACGGATTTAAATATCAGTTATTTTTGCTTTTTCAAAGGCAGATCTACATGTAGCATCTGGGGATCTGATGATCAGAGCTGTAATATTGCCACGTGTTACATGCAGGTTGTATTAATGGCACATTCTTCTATTAGTATTGTAGATCAGCAGATAGCAGATTGGAATAGGCCTATTGTCTTATGATAGTGACTTCACTAAAATCGAATCATTTGTTTTCAGGAATGGTTGATTCTTCAATGATGCCGCTGATGGGAAATTTGGTAGATCTGCGACACGTCTCTGTTTACGGAAGTGTTTACGCCATTGCCGATGCGGCTTTCTGTCTAGGATTTGCGATAGGTGAGTATTGTGGAGACGTTGTGACTAGAAGCAAAAAGCTCTTGACTCACAATGTAAAGATAAATTTCAACAGTGAACTGCGGTCAAAGTTCAATCACTGCGGCCGTGCATCACTGACATGGTCACTGGTCGCACATGTGGTGCATTGGCATCGTTATTAAGGATCACGAGATGTAACAAATTTAACTGCAGCTCGTACTAATGTAATCCCCGACCCTCACGGTGCAGCGGTGAGGTTGCATCACCACGGTGGGTTGAATTTGATGATCAGCCTACTGATGAGGAGGACTCTTGACACTGAAAAGATATTTAGCTTTGTTCCCATATTACTTTTCCCGATTCGAAGCAACTCGATGTGCATGTGCAGGAATACTTCATAGAAATCCGAGAAAGTTAGTTGGAATAGAATGGACAGCAGTGGCCTATTTCATAAAACTACAACAACTGATAGACTGGTAACTTCACAGAATTAGATTCTTTAATCGTATCACTTTGCTAGAAGTGCAAACTGATTCAAACAGATGGCACATGCAGGAACTTAATAAGTGGGCAAAAAGAAATTTTTAATACCTTACAGAGATAGGAAAATAGTCGTGCGTCGCTTGCGGATTGCTATGAATTCCTTCAAAATGCTCCGATCGCCACGACTCCTTCAGATTCGAAGAATTCAGATCATTGCGCAAAAGTTTTCTCGATACTGTTGGTGCCTCCGATCATTTTAAAAAAAGTTAGCAGGCGCATGAAAAAACGTTCACAAACGTCTCTGTAGAACTTGACATCGTCTGTGTCTCTTTACTGTGTGATCCGGTTGATAACAGTCACTGAAATTTTGCACAATTTGTCGTGTTTAATGCTGAACTGGCTGCTCATTGTTCGATTGCTATGGTATTTAGTCAGCAGATTGTGCCATTTCATTTGCGTTACATGTTCCAATGTTTCCCTTCTAGACAAGCGGAAGAAGAGACGACCTGTCTAATTCTGTGGGTAACTTACTAGTGAGGTTAAATTCTATTTCATAAAGGACTGGTAGATCTCGAAATTCGCTGGTAATAGCGTTACCAGTTAAGGTCGGATATCTATTGCAATCTCACATGTGAGACACACACACGTGCAGTGATAAAAAGGCACCGTTTGATTGCCAGACAATATGAGTCATTGCATGTCCTATTGTCTTGTTGTCTTATTCAACTATCTTCTTGAATTGTCTTATTTATTATTCTTATTGTCAATGTCTTATTGTGAAGTCATTTAGAATATTTCACTGAGGTAATTGGGTCACACGTGACGTTTCACGTGCTACGTAAATCTTAAAGCAATCAATCGCTTAAATATGTCATAATGGGATCGGGTCCGTCCGGGTTCTCCGGGGCCAGCGCTCCGGGTCAATGGAACTGACTTTTGAGTGGCTGTTGCAGATGTCGCTGATCTATACCTGCGATTTCATTGGAGTAAGCGTGTACTTATATTTCGAAAAGACTCGTGACTTCAAGGTGTTCCACTAACTAAGATTTTCCTAGATTTTTGATATGTTGATAAAGGATTTTTTCTCTACAAGATAAACCCACTATTGAGACTATTGCAATTTGTGGCGGGTTGCAGTGTAACCCGCTGTAGATTGCCTGGACTATAAATGTGATAGCCGATTAGGAAGAAGGTCAATCTGGGCCGAAGATTCAAGTCTGAAAGTTATTGTGAACTTCACATATTGTTGGCAGATACCAAGATTTGATAAGTTGTCTGCTGAACGCGCTTTTAGACAGTCTTTAGATGTTTTCATTCGCAAAAACAATAGCTAGCAGTTTTGCAGATGTGCAGAGGCGTATCAAAGTATTCTTCAAAGATTATTGTCTATATTGTGGCTTCTTCATTCATCATCATAGATGCACATTACCGTCTCTTCAAGTCTTATTCAAACAATCATTAATTCTATTTCATTGTGATGAAGTGATGCGTCAAATAAATGATAATGATGAGATAGTCGGCATTCCGTCTGACACTGAAATTAGACTAAATACAATAACCGATTAAGAGACAAGTCAATCAGGGCCAAGGATTCAATGCACTAGTCTGTAATTTATTGTGAACTTCATGTATTGTTGAAAGATACAAAGGTTTGATAAGTTGTCTGCTGAGCGTGCTTTTAGGCAATCTTTAAATATTTTCATTAGCAAAAAAATAACTTGCAAACAACAACAGTTTTGCAGATGTGCAGAGGCGTATCAAGGTATTTTTCAAAGATTAATGTCTATATTGTGACTTCATTCATCATCATTCAGAGGGAACTTTTATATATTAGAAACAGAAAACAATGTTTTGACCTTCAGAAACAGGAGAATTCTGTTTCTTGAGAATCCATAAGCGAATGAAGTGTTTATCAACTGCTTATCGAGCACCACATTAACTACATTAAACAGAAGTAGTGCTTTGTTATAGGATTAAAAGTATTTAATAGAATGCATGCATCAAACTTATTATCCGAAGTGTGCCAGATGACGATCCGAGTCAGCCGCATGCCGCGGTTTTGCGGCTTCAACGTATGAATGGTTCATCGCTTGAATAGGTACGGAGGGATGCCTCTGCTTGCAGCACCCAGAGGCACAGAGTTCGCGGAGTGGGACGGTCACGCCTCTGTGAAGTTGCCGATGACGCATGCTTAGACTGTCTGGCGCACTGGTTGGAAGTCGCGCCTCCACAAGGACGGATATGCGCACTGAAGATATGCTAGTCCCGCGTTCTCTACTACCAGCAGGAGCGGAATGCATGACAGGTTCCGTGCGGGTTCCGTTTTATTCTGGAGGAACTCAGTGCTTCATTAGAAGTCTGTGCGAAATCTTTTACTGAATAGATAGAATCTAGTACTTGTGAAGGCGTCATTTTTCTCGAAAATTTCTTACGATTGAAGGAACCTCCATCACGCTAGACATGACGATCAAGGTTCATTAGGGGAACTGATGCCGGTACTTGCGTGTTTATCTATATAAAATGATTCGCTCATATAGATGCCATAATGTTCCTGATTTTGCGCGCACATCTGCCCTGCCCATAATCCATTAGTCAGGCAGCCAGAACGCGTTTCTGCAGGGAACGAGGCCGAAAATGAGACTTTCACAGGATGATGAACATCCCATGCCTACTACGAATCGGCGTGTCTGCCGTGTTCTAATGAGTTCTTCTTCTTGTCAGACAGGATCAAAGAAAAACACATGTAAGTCCAATGGGACGCAGTTTGCAGTTTTTGGTTACAATGAAATTTTCTTTGTTTTCTCTGATTAAAGTAAAGTACTAAGGCTACAGTCACAATTTTTGACATGGGATGTCTTCAGGTCATTGCCTATGATGTGCATGTGCAACTATCAAGCATCTGATCGGCAATGTATGTGAGAATGTGGTTCAATGTGGATGAAGTGGGCCAACATGTCGGTGTTTGCCGACATTAAGAGACTCGCCAGATCTAAATGTACTTAGCTTTATAGACAGGGGTGCATGAACATTATAGGAAATGACCTTAACACATTTCATGCCAAAAATTATGACTGTAGATTTATTACTTTTCGTTTCATCAGAGAAAACAAAGAAAATTTCATTTTAACCAAAAACTGCAATCTGCGTCCCATTGGCTTTACATGTGTTTTTCTTTGATCTTGTCTGACAAGATAGGAACTCAGTACAACCTGGCAGACGTGCATATTCGTAGTAGGCATATTGTGTACATCATTCAAGTCTCACTTTCGGCCTCGTTTCCTGCAGAAGCTTGTTGTGGCTGCCTGACTAATATGTAGATGTCGAATATCACTTTAACGCAACGTCATAGTACATAGAATGGCGTCGTATTCGTGAATACCAAAGCAACCAGAAAACATGAGCCTCATTAGAAAAATCGGGCAGAGCCTGGTTGATGTCCGCCGAACGACCTGTAATGGTGACGATTTTAATAAACACACTTTCCACATCGATAATATTGTAATCATCGTCCATGATGACATTTATTTACCTCATATCAGTTTTGGATTAGCGACATTCGAAATCTTGGGAATTCTGCCTTTGATCTGTTTATTCGTCACTATTGACAGCAGATAATCGTTCACTAAATGAAGTCCAAAATTTTCTGTTTCCAATCGAAAACACTTCGAAACAGTTTCAAATGTTTTATATTTAGGAAATCGCTCATAATGACATAGTAACTTGATTAACATATCAGGAACTGAAAATAATCAAAATTGAGACGTATTCTGCCGTGTCACTAAAATTCATCTTTAAGCCTTAATTATCAGCTAAATACGGATAATTACTTTCTTAAGAGACAAGCAGGAAACTCCGATGTTTCTTTAATATCGAATCAATGAAGCATCTAATATTTCAATACGTGATGAAGTTCCTTTGATGTATTTAAGAATCAGTGTTCACCATGTTATTGTCTTTCATCTCAATAACTTATTGCTCCAATGAATTCTGAAAGATCTGATAATTTCAGACAATATTCAGTAATATAGACATTGAAATTTGTTCTAATTAATAGAGATCTCAAAAAGAAGTCTCCTAAAGAACTGTTCACATAAAAGCTGTGACTGAAAACGGTTCGTATTAAGCTATTCCATTCAGCATGTTTAAGTAACAATCATAATTAGTGAACTCCTCACACGTGACAAGAATGAGCACTGAATTCATCGAGACCTGTGATTCACCCGCAAATGACTCGGAATGGCATTACCGTGCGGCTGATAATCATAGCGATCACAGAGTGCCAATTCCCAGAACATATAATGAAAAGATGTCCTCAGACTTGAGCAATTTATGCATAGAATTTCCTCGGCAGCCCAATATAGCAATATAGTATGCACGGATGGCATTATTCCAATATAGGTATATCACGCTGATGAGAATACTGCTGTAATACGATAAGTAAAATGCAAATAGCTACTTTTTATAAATTTTCAGGACATTTCAGGATTTAAATCTAACGAAGAATTTAGCAGATGATTTTATTGAAAACGAAGGACGTAGGGCGTTAATGGCCAATTGTTTTGCATGATAAACTTGATTTCCCATCAATAGATCAAATATGTTGCTTATCACTTGTTTATTGAAAGCATTATGTAAATTGAAGAAATTAAATATTTATTAGAATTTATAAGAAAAACTGACAAAACAACTTATTAAGCTACTCTTGTATCACATTTTCTACATCCACGTTAATCAAATAGATGAACTGTATATATGAAATGGGAGTTAAGAAGCAGACTAAACATTTTCGGGAAAAAACTGAATCATAATTCTTACATAGCATTGCAGATCAGGTGTCATGAAAGATCATCAAAGTGTCAAAGTCAACCAAAAGTTATCCACTGTCAAGAAGGCATTTTGCGCCAAAACGTATCTTTGTTAATTGCACAACTTATGATAAGTGCTTTTCTTGCATGTCTTTGGCGGAATGAGGGTCTTCTTTATTCACTTTTATTCGCTATGACTATTCGTGAATGATCGCAAACATTTTGATTAAAAAGGTGAATTTCTCGGAGAGTCTTCTTGAATTTTTATATCATCGCGGAAAATCCCAGTGTCATGCTTCCTACATTGACATCACTTAGTGATCGGTGTCTACCTATTGTTCTTTCATTGGTAACCTTAGGTATTTTTAATGACTCTTTAATTGTGGGAATTTAGGGATTCTCACACTGAAGTTGCAAGATCATAAAGATTTCAGACTGCCAGTTCCCCTGGGCTTAGAGTAGAGACATGTCCTCAGACTTGAACAATTTAAGCATGAAAATTCCTGGGCTGCCGTAGACGCTCCGTTTCGCCATACAATGGCTCGTCAGTACGACTTGGAATGGCCCGAACTAGCTTCAATTATCTAGAATGGCTGAACAAGTTGAAGGGTTGCTCAAATGACTGCTCTGCGTTTATTTATCCTGGCTTTGCCGTGCGGTTGATAATCATAAAGATAGTGCCAATTCGCTTGAGCATGAAGTAGCCTGACCACAGAAGCAGACAGGTCGTCTGTTCTTCTGTTTGACTAGAAAGGAAACATTGAAACATGTAACGCTAATTGAAATGGCACAATCTGTGGACATAATATAATACCATAGCAATCGAACAATGAGCAGCCAGTTCAACATTAAACACGCCAAATTGTGCAAAGTTTCAGTGACTTATCAACCGGATCACACAGCAAAGAGACAGACGACGTCAAGTTCTAGAGAAGTTTGTGAACATTTTTTCATGCGCCTGATAACATTTTTGATAATTATCGGAGGGCCCGACATCATTGAGAAAACTTTTGCGCAATGATCTGAATTCTTCGAATCTGAAGGAATCGTGGCGATCGGAGCATTTTGAAGCAATTCACAACAATCTGCTAGCGACGCACGACTATTTTTCCAATCTCTGCAAGTTATCGAAAATGTCTTTTTGCCCACTTAGTAAGTTCCTGCATGTGCCATCGTTTTGAATCAGTTTGCACTTCTGGCAAAGTGACACGCTTAAAAATCTAATTCTGTGGGTGTAACCGAGTCGTACTGACGGGCCCTTGTAGGGCGAAACGCAGAATCTACGGCTACCAAGGAATTTTCATGCTTAAATTGTTCAAGTCTGAAGACAACTTTTTTTTCATAAACTTTCAGGGTTTTCAGAAACAAGCATGAAATTATATTCTTCCAGTATGTAGGCTAATTGGAGATCTGTTTCTATGTATGTTCGCCGTAACTATGATTTAATCAAAGATATACATGCATAAATTTGATTTATTAGTTTATTTATTGTTTTATTCGTCGACCTTCCGGGCATTTTGTTGTAATAGTCTATATGAAAAAAATTAATTATATCCTTTTTATGGTTTTGAAACCGCCGGTATTAAAGACGCCACCATAAAGGCACATTTTTCTACACACCATCCTATCAAACAGCTGTGATACCAGATTTCCAAATGTTTAAAACGAAATCATGTGAATTAAAAAACAGAAGGCAAATCTCTTGCTGATATTTTAATTGTGATCCGTTTGACCTCTCAAAGCGGAAGATTTCTGCTTCTTGATTGCGGTAGACGCTAATTATAGATAGAATCCTTGACAAGGGACTATCAGACAGCAGTTCTGATTTGAAGCTTGTCTTATGAAATAGCTTCTACTTATTTTATTGTTATGCATGGAGAGAAAAAACAATCAATTGTCTGCTCAAAGGCTTCGTCAAAGAGTAAGTGGCTTCAAAACGGAAATATCAAATGTATTTTTGCTGTCGCCGGATGCAAGACTCGCCTCACTTTCAGAAACTTGCTTCATATTGAGGAAAATCAACAGAATGTAAGAATCGCTCCAACTTTCATGCAACGGGAGATGCAGTCTGAAGCTGTTCAGCCTGACGAAAATGAATTACCGCTAATTCGTTAACTCTGAAAATTTAGACAAGAGGAGATCGGAAGATATTCATGAGAAGATTATAATTTTGAATATTAATTGATTGAATGTAGTTGCTTGATAGCATGTGATTCATAGACAATTCGACATTCTTGACATGGAATTGCGACATTGGAATTAATAGAAAACAGATTAATTAAGAATGAAAACAATTAAGTTACTTGCAAGTGCAGAAGGATATTTATAGATTGATTTGTTCAGTGAATGCAATTCAAATACAGGGTGTTCGCGATCTTCTTGCGGATTTTTGTTCGTAGTAATACCATGAATATCACTGTGTATTGAGCAAAGTTGCTAGATAACTACATGCAAGTAGGCCTGCACTCGACGACAAGTAGCACTATCACTTAATAAGTTTGAGTTTTATTTAATCAGATATTAAATCAACCATATGGAATGGAACGCATTGGTTGCTTTGCTAGACGTTAACCATACTTTTCTACATGTAACTGTTTGATGAATTCATTAATTTATTAAAGCAGCGCAAGAGAGAACCAACGTCTGTTTAGCATCACGATGTATTTTGTTGTGATCAGAATGGCAAAACCCGACACCGAGAAGTATTCACCGAGTAAGAGAGAAAATTATTTTCTCATTTCACTAAACATGTATCTATAAATTAATTTATTCATATTGGAAAGTATTGCGTCTTGTTTTACGAGTGCCACAACAAGAAATCGAGTAGGAAGATGATTTAGAAAAAAAGAGAAAGTTTTGATTCCAAAGAATGGGACTTTGGCGAACCATCTTCAGACAGAAGCCCACTCATTTGAGATTTCGCATTTATAAAGATTGACTCCAAAGTCAACAATTTAATTACCTTCAATAAATAGCAAAAGTGATAATCCAATTTTTCAGTGACAATCCTGTTTGAAGCATTAAATGAAGGTAGAAATAGTGGATTTGCAATTTGATTAGAAGACATCCAATTTTTACATTTGAATTAATTAAGTTGAATGCTTGGATTGAATCCATTTAGACCGATTTTCTATCATTGACACATTTTTCTCAATGTCACTGCCATGCTACCTTTGCATTGAATCTGTTGGAAGCCACGCTAAGTGACATTGCACGCGTAATTACGGACCACCCCAAACATCCGTGGTTAAGCGGGCAGCTTATACTTCTACGCGCGTACATACGCGCTGCACTAAGAGTCAACAATCACGTGATCTGATGCTGTCAAAACATGGGGAATGTTTATGAATACGCGCGGGCGAGCTTTTATAGTTTGCATGTCGTCTACAGTTGTCTGCGTTGCCGCTTGAACCGCGGATGAACCGCTAAGCATGTTATGTCTTCCCTGAGCATGAAATTGAGGTCCTATCACATTGTTCAGCCTCTGATACATGCAAACACATGATCGACGCAAAGTCTATATACCAGGACTGCCGACAGATGTTTTAGCAAAGTCACTCATAGCCACGGATGTGTCGGGTCATGTGTACGTCCAGTTTACGCGTGAATTACGCGTAATTGAGCATGGCATGTCACCTAGTGCAGCCAAATTATTCTTTACAAGATTAACTTTTATTTCAGGTCCAGCCATTAGCGGTCCGATTGTAGAAGCAGTAGGATTTCCATGGTAAGTTTTTTTTCTATAAATTATTCAAATATGTCATTGTGCGATATAATTAATTGAATATTGAAAGCGATAGCCTATTTGCTATGTAAAAGTCAAGGAAGAATGTTTCAAAGATCAGCACCCGACCCTCTGTGGCCCCAGTCCCAGTTCCCATTCTAGTGATGAATTAAAGAGAATGATGATACTCAAAGAAACTGCTTAAAAGCATGAAACTAATTTGCCTAGCTTAGGAACTCATTGAAGGATATGGAACGAACACATTAACTTACAAAAAAAACAAGACACTGGAGTGAACAACAACAAGCAAATCAATTGTGAGATATAATTTCAATAAAATCAAAAATGTATCTGAATACTGGGGCAGACAGCAAGACTTGAAGTGAATATTATGTAGGATTGAACATGAATTCGGATAGCCTTTTGAAATAATAATGAAAATAAATTTATCGAATATGTTAGGCAAGTCTCTACCTAGGTGATTCAGTTCAATCTGCCTGGACTGATATAAGTGGTTAGTCTATATCTAAGCAAAAAATCGATGTTTATCAAGTTCAACTTGTTTATCTATGCATTACGAATTCGATTTTGTATGTTTTAAGTTGTCGTTGCCATTGGTACCTGCCTGCAATAAGCAGTTAATCATTCCTTGACAATTCCAAACAAGTTTGATTTTTGTCGACGGAAGTTGAATTATTCTGACTTCGGTTACGAAGATATCTCTCATCTGTATCATGCTCTATTGCATTTGATAATTGCGAAAGAATAAGAGGAGCATTCAATGAAGAACACTGAGAACTATTTGAGATTGGAAAAGGCGTTTTAACCAAGCTCAGTGTGTTGCCGATGAAACATTCCGGTGGTCCTGCTTAGAGTCGACTATCTGATAAAAAAGAAGCAGAAATTGTTGAAGCGTTTGGAGGCAATGCATGCATGCTCCCTACTTCGCAGAGGAAAGTTGCGGCGCAGCTCGGCGCGTTGCAATCATCGATACAAAGAATATTCGACATTCTAGAGGATTGACGGATGCTTAAGTCTACATGGCTTCCATGCAGAAGGCCTAAATTTATTAATAACGATTTTAGCATCTCGACAACTCGAAGTTTTTGTTGAAATCTAGGTCGTAGTTTCAGCTTCGATTTAGCGTCGGTTTGCAAAAATTCATTGGAAATGTTGTTTCGGACCGGTTTCGGTTTCGGAGTGTTTCTGAAATCGGTTAGTCTCTAATCTTTTGTCATGTAATTGGCTACAATTATGATAGATAATTCGACCGTTCATCGGCCACAAAGGTTTTATACTGAGAAACGCAAAATAACGTTTTATCATTGTACTCGTACAAATGAAAGCAGTAGATAAATACTGCTTTTATTTTCTCATTTTGTAACACATTGTATAGCGCGTAAACATGAGATTGGGTGCCATTGCTAAAATATGCTATTGCTATTAATTATTGCTAAATTATCAAGTTCATTGAATGTATTTTCTGGATCAATTTCAGACGATTTACTATATGAAGTTGCTGACATTGCTAATGGGATTAAGAAGCATTTTTATAATCTACATTACTTATATTTTAGATTAGTAAGCTTGACAAAGGTTTGTATAAATTCATATTTATATAGGTTTATTAGCAGCAAACATGTTTCAGTAGGCAAGCTACCATCATCAGTGACAACGGTCAATAAACAAGGATGCAATATATACAGTGCGAATGAGACAAGAAAAATCAATATAGGAAAAGCGGCTGTGATTGGCTACGGATCTCAAAAACTAAGCAGCCTCCCTGCCGACCGCGATTATAACAAAAACAAAGTTAGGAATATTTTTATTCAAAACGGATATCATCCGGATAGAATAAATAAAGTCTTTGAACGTTGTGATAATCCTAAGACTAAAATAGAATCTAGCGGAAAAACTGAAATATTTTGGAAGCTCCCCTATGTTTCAACTCTTCTTTCTCGAATAAAACGTAATATTCGCCACATAAATAGCGCTTTAGAAAATAGTATTTTAAGAATTGCCTTGAACACATACAAAACACAAAAAGATAAAATTCCTTTCAATGAGTAATCTTCCGTAGTGTATAAGTATACTTGTGAGCATTGCAGTCAATGCTACGTCGGTGAAACCCGTCGCCATATTTTCACTAGGATAAACGAACACGTGAAAGGTCGACCAGCATCCGAAATATCTCTTCATGTTCACATCCCAAATAAAGATAATTTCAAAATTCTCATTCGCACTCCATACACGAAAATTGCTGAATCATTGTACATAAAGTCATTCCTTCATTCACAGTACCTAATGAATAACGGCAGCCAATCACAGCCGCTTTTCCTATATTGATTTTTCTTGTCTCATTCGCACTGTATATATTGCATCCTTGTTTATTGACCGTTGTCACTGATGATGGTAGCTTGCCTACTGAAACATGTTTGCTGCTAATAAACCTATCAAAAGCTTACGGCTTCTGACTGTCATATTTATATTTTATAAAATTTATTAAATTCATATTTATGACATTTTTGATTCTTAGTACGTAATAGTAGCCGGAAATTTAAGATTTTATTGCTTCAGTACGTTTGTCATTCATTTTTGTAAACATGAAATTCACTGAGGAAATGAGTCCAACCCCTGTTGAATATACAGAGATCTGCTAGAGTGCTGATAAGTCCGATATATTTTTGTAACGAAATGTTCGACTTTCAGGATGATTTGGATTATTGCAATCGTCATTTTGCTCTATGCTCCGCTCAGTATTTTCCTTCGAAATCCTCCCGCTCGTGATGAGAAGACGGTGAGAATACTATTCATTCATTCGATATTTCAGCTTCAGAGACTTCATGTGACCCCATGACACTTCTTGACCCCTAACCATACCGAAGGGGTGTTTTGTTGTGCTCCAGGTAAAGCTAAGCCGACATAGGCTTTTGAGGCTTTTAGTTTTAGCGTTTGTTCAAACTTTTCACCAAAAATCGTTGATTTTAGCCCTCTGGAACGTCAAATTTATGACCTATTGTCCTATTCTGAAAAGTAATTTTCTAAAAGTGTGAATTTTGCCACTTTTTGCAAACATTTCGTGTGTGATAACTCTCAGCGAAACCTTTGCAGTATTTTATTAATGTGCGCCTATGAGTCATGTCGTGATCATTTATTACACCATAGACATCGAGTAGAACATTTTGAAATTCAAACATAATGTAAAATTCGACTTATCAAGTTTTTAGTAATGATGCATTCAAGTAGTCATTTCTTGTCATTTGAGCATTTCCAAGTCATTGTTCTTCTGATCACATTTGCTGTTATTGAGAACTCTTCATTCTACAATTGATAGGAGCAGTCCACCAGCACAACCGGAAAATCACACTCAGGCAAATGTCAATTGACTTTTATTTTTGATTATCATTTGACCAGTTCCTTTTTCATTTTGTATGCAAGTGGGCACGGTAAGACATTCCTTCCATTTCAAAGGCCCATATATTAAAGGAAAGGCCAGATCTTTGTGTTCAATCGGATATGTTTCAATACATTCTTCCACGTTTTCTTCTGTGGCAGAAATCTTCCCTTTTCTATGTATCTTCTTTCTATGAGTTCTGAGGTGGATAGTTAATCCCTTACAGTCTTCTAAATTATGGCTTCGATATGTTCATGTATTGGTGCATATCTACAGTGCGCGACAGCAAGTTGGAAACTTGGCATAAATCTACGGACAGGCACATTTTTCAACACCTTCTAAATTTTTTTGCTATTAGGAAATATCGACAAATTTATAATCATCTGAAAGAGAATTTTCGGATCTATCATTTGAATGTTGTTGAATTAATTGTTTTTGAAATTGGTGGTTCCTAGAGGCCCATAAACCCGAAAGCCCCAAATTTTCTTTGACTTCTTTTGACAAGCGTATAAATCAATTTGAAACATTCTCCTTAAGATATTCAAAACCGTCACAAGATTGGCTTTCAGAAAATATATAGTTTGAAAGTGTTTTCTCGAAGTTTATAGGCAATATTTTGAAAGTAGTATAGATAGAAAATGTGTCGATTTTTTCATTTTCAGAATGTGTTGCGATAATGACAGAAATAACGCTGTTAACTAACTGGTGGCATTTATTTACCTCAAAACTAGTGTTTTCTGCTTTTGTTGAGTAAATTTAAGGCCCTTCGAAGAAATATTCTGAAAATGAAAAAATCGCCATGAAAATGAAAAATGAAAAAAATGATAGATCCGAAAATTCTCTTTCAGATGATTGTAGATTTGTCGATATTTCCTAATAGCAAAAAAATTTAGGTGTTGGAAAAAATACGTGTCCGCAGATTTACGCTAAGTTTCCAACTTGCTGTTGCGCACTGTATCTTTTACGAAATAGTAAGACTTTATGCTCGTGTAAACTCGACAAATCTTGATAAAAAGTTTGACATATCAAAGTTTGCACTTAAGATTTATCTGTTGAAATTTGAACGATGTCTCGTGTTGCTTATTCTTCATGGATTTTGTGGGTCATTTCATTTATGAGTTTATTTGAGTTTATACTCTGAAATAGTGGAGCGTGCACTCAATAGATGACGTTTTCTTTAAACACACTGTCATTTAAAGATGCAGGGAACTTCGATAAATTCGACTTCCTAAACTTGCAAGAGATATATTTGCATAAATTCTGTCGATGGGACAGTCTTTTTGCAAGGCACTATAACAATAATTGCTTTATTTCCATGTCATGATGTATTCGGACATGTAGTACCTAACTTAACTGGAGTACCTCAACATAATAAACATGAACAACTTTTATACTCGAGAATTGTGGGGAATGCTCTATTTATGAATGACATTTAAAAGCTTGTTGAAACTGATGAATTTGGAGTACTCATCCGCATCTCTCCATATGACACGGAAAGGAGCTTCTTACATTTTATTACCTAGGAAATGGGTCATTAGGAATTCAAAACATCTTTAGCAGTTGTTGCGCAGTAGTAAAAATGAAATGCTGCCATATTTGATCATCAATCCTGCATCGACAGTATTAGTCCAGCAGCCAGAACGAGTTTCTGCAGGGAAAGAGGCCGAGAATGAGACTTTCACAGAAATATATACAAGTACAGTTGTACAGTGCGCTATGCCTACTACGAATCTGCGCGTCTGCCGAGTTCTAGTGAGTTCCTCTTCTTGTCAGACAAGATCAAAGAAAAACACATTAATCCAATGAGATACAGATTGCATTTTTTAACCAATATGTTTTTTTCTTATTAAGTGAAAAGTAGTTGACATGGACTGTCTTCAGGTCATTTCCGATCATGTGTATGTGATCATTATGATTCTGATCGGCGATGTGTGCGAGGATGTGGTTCAATGTAGAAAAGGTGGGCCAGCATGTTGGTGCTTGCTGACAGGAGAAGGCTTGCCAAATCTGAATGCATGCAGTTTCATAGATAAATATTCATGAAAATGATGGGAAATGACCTGAAGACATTCCGTGTCAAAAATGTGGCTCTAGACTTAGTAGTTTTAGTTTTCACTTAATAAGAAAAAACATAGAAAATTTCATTTCTGGTAAAAACTGCAATCTACGTCCCATTGAATAACATGTGTCTTTCTTTCATCCTGTCTGACAAGAAGAGGAACTAACTAGAACTCGGCAGACGTCCAGATTCGCAGTTGGTAAAGGGTCTATATCACTCTGTGAAAATCATATTTTCAGTCTCCTTCTCTGCAGAAACTCGTTCTGGCTGCCGGACTATATCTAGAAATGTCAATTTATGATGGACCGCACTCCATTCATCCTACTTCTTCTTCTTCTTATCTTCTACTTCATCTTCTCCTCAATCAAAGCCTTAAATTTCATTCTGACGCAATTGACATGTGCAAGCATCTGGGCGACCAGACCTGCAGATTAAGTTCTGTCAATACATATAAGCAATTTCAGCAATTACTACACTGCCCAACACACAGTGTGGCAGACAGACAGGAGTTCTCGAGTAAGTCATCAATTTTTTTTCTCACTCTACTTCTATTTACACAGTACTTTCAACATTTACATTTGTGCACAATGCAATCTTATTTTTCTCATTGGTTTTACTTACTGAATAGTTTGATTTGTGATTTAATTCATTATTAATTGTTTTTCGCCTAAGGTTAGCCCTTGTTAATTTGATTCCAATTACTTCATAAGTAGTACTTATAATGTCTTTACATTTGCCATTTCATATGTCCAAGAAACAGCAATTTTATCAATGATGTTCGGCCTCGATCTTCATCAGTTCAGGATAGAAATATAAATGATGAATGCTATCACATATCAGTAGTATTTTCAGTACTACAGGGCGAAATTATCAAGATGCTACAATGATGTACAAAATGTGTCGAGTCAAACAAATAACATCATTGGAAAGAATATTTGCGAAATATCCGCACTGGTCAGCATTGTAAAATTCGGATGAGTAGTTTTGCATCAATAATGATAAAATCAAAATCAATTTAGGACTGCTTTGACCCGGCAGGGAGTGACATGTTTGTTTTGTTTGTTTCCGTTTGTTCCGTTTGTGTTGGATAATTCAGCTTCCGGTCAAGGCTATGACTCTGGACCTGCCCCATCTTCCGGTCAAGGCTATGGACCAGGCCCAGCCCCAGCTTCTGCTCAAGGCTATGACTCTGGACCTGCCCCATCTTCCGGTCAAGGCTATGGACCAGGACCAGGCCCAGCTCCTCAACCAGCTCAAGGCAATGGTCCATAGCCTTGACCGGAAGCTGCGGCCAACATGTGTTCCATTTGTTCTCGGAAGGATTATCCTAAGAAGCTGATACCGCGGGCCTTCTTTAAACAATTTGCCAACACTAACGTTTGATTTTTGAAGTTACAGCATTTTTTATCTTTTTGTCGGATAAGAAGAATGTGCCAGTTGGGTAAAAAATTATCCACCTCAAAAGTGTCAAATATCACGATGGCAATTTAGAATAATATTCCGTGAAACCTGCTTAATATGCCCGTTTACATTTCTTTCCAAACTTTCTTATACAAATAGTACTGACAATTCCATAGAATGTTTCTCTAACATGCTGAATTCATGAATCGATATACGAATATCTTTCATCAATTATATCATATTATGATAATAATATTTTAAAAAATGAAGTTTGAAGTGTCTGTAGATCAGTACATGTGCTTCAAAACTTTTAGAAATTCAGAGGTGTCATCTTATGACACGTGTATAGAATGCTGACAGAGGCGACAAAGTTGATCAAATCACCATCAGAAAGCGCCCACACGCAATAAGTACTGTAGTTTTGCTGTTATTATTGATATCTGAAGAAAGTTGATTGCAACTTTTTAAAGGTAATTGATTCAATTTGGTCAGATTTGATCTCACTATAGTCATCAGTGGCGGCGAATACCTAGATGCACTTAGGAGTTTCATGAAATATTAACTTGACATCTTCGTTAAATGCATGTAGTTTTTATGGTAAACAATAAAATGAAGCATCCTGCAAGAGATCGTCTCTATTCACTCAGAGAACTGATCAAAGCTGCGATCCTGAGCAAAATGTAGATTTTGATGGTAAGTCAATTTCTTCATATGCGCAATCACTTTTCTATATTGAAAGTTTATCTTTGTCGATGTTAGCTTGAATGCATACACGCTTTCGCTGAATCGCAGTACATTTTTAGTGGTCGATGCATTGCAATGGCCGCCAAAGTCTAGTTCAGATATGCTGCTGAGATACGATAGCGTGAGGAAAACAGTGCGCTGCAAGGAATATTCGTGCACAATCGGAACCTGACCCAAACTCAATCCAAATCCGCCGGCAATCTGACCCAAACTCGACCCCAGCACACCCGGAACATGACCCATACTCGACTGCAGCGCAACCGGAACCTGACTCAAACTCAATCCAAATCCGCCGGCAATCTGACCCAACTCGACCCCAGCCCAACCGGAACATGACTCATACTCGACTGCAGCGCAACCGGAACCTGACTCAAACTCAATCCAAATCCGCCGGCAATCTGACCCAAACTCGACCCCAGCACACCCGGAACATGACCCATACTCGACTGCAGCGCAACCGGAACCTGACTCAAACTCAATCCAAATCCGCCGGCAATCTGACCCAACTCGACCCCAGCCCAACCGGAACATGACTCATACTCGACCGCAGCACAACCGGAACCTGACCCATACTCGACCGCAGCGCAACCGGAACCTGACTCATACTCAATCCAAATCCGCCGGCAATCTGACCCAAACTCCACCCCAGCACAACCGGAACATGACCCATACTCGACTGCAGCGCAACCGGAACCTGACTCAAACTCAATCCAAATCCGCCGGAAATCTGACCCAAACTCGACCCCAGCACACCCGGAACATGACCTATACTCGACCCCAGCACAACCGGAACATGTCCTATACTCGACCCCAGCGCAACCGGAACATGACCTATACTCGACCCCAGCACACCCGGAACATGACCCATACTCGACCCATACTCCACCCCAGCGCAACCCGGAACATGACCCATACTCGACCCCAGCACAACTGGAACATGACCCACACTCGACCCCAGCACAACTGGAACATGACCTATACTCGACCCATACTCGACCCCAGCGCAACCGGAACAAGACCCAAACTCGACCCCAGCACAACTGGAACATGACCTATACTCGACCCCAGCGCAACCGGAACATGACCTATACTCGACCCCAGCACACCCGGAACATGACCCATACTCGACCCCAGCACAACTGGAACATGACCTATACTCGACCCATACTCGACCCCAGCACAACCGGAACCTGACCCAAACTCAATCCAAATCCGCCGGCAATCTGACCCAAACTCGACCCCAGCACAACCGGAACATGACCTATACTCGACCCATACTCGACCCCAGCACACCCGGAACCTGACCCAAACTCGACCCCATCACAACCGGAACATGACCCATACTCCACCCCAGCGCAACCGGAACATGACCCATACTCGACCCCAGCGCAACCGGAACCTGACCCAAACTCGACCCCAGCGCAACCGGAACATGACCCACACTCGACCACGGTGCAACCGGAACCTGACCCAAACTCAATCCAAATCCGCCGGCAATCTGACCCAAACTCCACCCCAGCACAACCGGAACATGACCCATACTCGACTGCAGCGCAACCGGAACCTGACTCAAACTCAATCCAAATCCGCCGGAAATCTGACCCAAACTCGACCCCAGCGCAACCGGAACCTGACCAAAACTCGACCCCAGCGCAACCGGAACATGACCCATACTCGACCCCAGCACAACCGGAACCTGACCCAAACTCGACCCCAGCGCAACCGGAACATGACCCATACTCGACCCCAGCACAACCGCAACCTGACCCAAACTCGACCCCACCGCAACCGGAACATGACCCTTACTCGACCTCAGCGCAACTGGAACCTGACCCAAACTCGATCCCAGCACAACCGGAACATGACCCACACTCGACCCCAGCACAACCGGAACATGACCCACACTCGACCCCAGCGCAACCGGAACATGACCCATCTCGACCCCAACCGAAGCGGAACCTGACCCAAACTCGACCCCATCACAACCAGAACCTGACCCATACTCGACACATACTCGACCCCAGCACAACCGGAACCTGACCCAAACTCGACCCCATCACAACCGGAACCTGACCCATACTCGACACATACTCGACCCCATCACAACCAGAACCTGACCCATACTCGACACATACTCGACCCCAGCACAACCGGAACCTGACCCAAACTCGACCCCATCACAACCGGAACCTGACCCATACTCGACACATACTCGACCCCAGCACAACCGGAACCTGACCCAAACTCGACCCCATCACAACCGGAACCTGACCCATACTCGACACATACTCGACCCCAGCACAACCGGAACCTGACCCAAACTCGACCCCAGCACAACCGGAACCTGACCCAAACTCGACCACGGTGCAACCGGAACCTGACCCAAACTCGACTAACATGTGGCGCACAGATTTTGCGAACAGAGAAGGCGCTCGTTTTACAAAACTCGAACGCAACCCGACCCGATGCAGGCAGAGATCGTGCCGCCCCCCCCCAAACCGACCGAAAGTCTTAGACCGGAGTCTTTCGTGAATATGACCAGAATGTCATCCGATTTTTCCTGCAGAGAAAGCGTTCATGTTATGTTTGCAATATTTAGTGTAATAAGCAAATAAATCTCTGACCGAAAGGCCAGTCAAACCCAAATGCAAAATGAGGCCAATCCGAACCTAACCCAATCCCGACGGCAATAGACCCACTCCGAACCTAACCCAATCCCGACGGCAATAGACCCACTCCGAACCTGACCCGAAGCGCACATATACTCGACCTCATCAATATGAACCCAATCGGAGGTTGATCCAAAGGCCTCTGCTTCTGCTGGTTCTCGGGCCAGTACACCGAAATGCGTGAATTTTGATCTGATTGATATGTTACTGTATACATTAGTTTCATTTGTAATTATGTCCTTGCAAGCGTTTCTGCAGGGGAGATTTTTCTCAACGCATCATTGCGCTCACCTGTTCTGCATAGCATCCTTACTATTCTTGAACTCTTTATTCTTGCTAGAATATTACTTAACTGTATGAGAGCATTTTCACAACATTGCTGATGCCTCCCTTCGTTTCAGGCTCTGGTTATGAAGAGTCAAATGCCACAACAGTATACTCCCAATGGAAAAGATGACGCATTGACGAACGGAGGCGACATAGAAAAGAATCGTCTCTCAAGTGGGAACATTCCAGAAAAAGAGGATGAATATTTCTCTGACTGATATAGATGAAGTTGACCTTATCTTTTTACGGTATTTCACTTTTCGTACAGTGAATTGTATTTAGTTCATATTTGATTCAAATTGTGTTAATTAAAAATACCAATGCTAATTGAAATCGAACAATCAATCAATCAGCTGGCGTTTTTCTTTTTTTAGTGATGATCTTCATAAAAGCATAAACGAATAAGACGCAGAAAAAGTCAAGAAAAAAAGGAGACGAATATTGACTAATATGGTTGAAGCTGACTTAAATCTGAATATAATGGTACCAACTGCAAATATATTTGGTGATTTAAAGAGTCATTTCAAATAAAGCAATCAACATGAGATTTTCTTTGATCATAGTTTATTTTGGTGATGTTCTATGCTTCCTTTTTTTAAATTGCAAGTGTAATTTATTTACTTTTCACTAATTTGCCACACTGGAAATACTATTAAATGATGGTATTTGTGAAATTCATGCAATCACCGTTCATTGCAATAACTGATGGTCTGAAAATTGTCAATTAAAAGGATTGACAGCTGTCAATAATTTCAAGATTATTTGCTGTAACATCTTTCTTGTGACATTGATATTTTTAAAATTATATTAATTTTGAAATCTGGTAGAAGTTTTGTCTAAAGGAAACATATATTTTGTTCATGCTGAAACGCGATGCCTCAAACATTTATAGCTTATATGATGAAAGAAAGCTGTTTTGAGTCACGAAGATTGTTCTTATGTCAAATAAACGAAGGTTGCTACTGTTCACAACCTTTGATTGTAAACGCATCATCCGCAATATCGCTAAGCGTGCCAAGAAAATTTTACGCGTGTTAACAACGTCTTCGAGAACTTCCTAAGAGGATGCTTGAACCATTTCATAGATCCGCCATGAATTCATCACACAACTTGACGTCATACTATAGAGGCGGTTGCATTCTTGTTTGGGCATGTTGCTCAACGCGCTGGCAGAACTGCTTTATTTGTATTTATTGTATGCCATCTGATGTGACCCATTATAATTTTGAAATAAAATACTATTTCTCTGCAAATTAAAGTTTAAAAGGCTTATTGTCCAACTGATGGGAGCAAGCATGAATACATTGATTATCAATCAATCAATAGAGGTGCCCTGCCCTGTCAGAGTCTGACGCCCGCGACAATCAAATGTTCTTGTCTCTTCATACACTTCCGAATGATGTCGAGCGCCGTTCTGTCCGTGACACGTGACATCCATCCAAGATAAGTCATACGCTGTCGACCACGAGCTCTTCGCCCCTCCACCTTCCCGGTAAGCACCAGATGTTCCCGTTGCTTCTTGCGGAGCACGCGTGGCCGGGAAATCGAACCTGCCTTGTGAAGATGCTCCGCAACAATTGTCTTGTTCCAGCCCGCTGCAGCACTGTCGTTCCACATCTTCGTCCAGGGTATGCGCATCATTCTTCTCAGAAACCACATTTCCTTCGCCTCCAGGCGATCCTGCACCGTTTGACCGATTGTCCAGCACTCACAGCCATTTAGAAGAACCGACTGCACATAGCACTTCAAGAGTCGAAGTCTTGCTGCAATGCTGATCGAGCGAGAGGTCTAAACGCTCTTCATCTTATTGTAGGCCGTCTTTGCAATTCCAATGTGTCTGCGGATATCTATGTTTCACTTTCCCGTCGATGCTGCCATGCTGCCCAAATGTTGGAATTGGTCGACCTGTTCCAGCGTATCTCCCTTTTCTTTGATGTTGCAGGGCTGCGTGATAGGCTTCTTGGAGAAAACCATAACGAAAGATTTTCTTCTGTTGATGGTGAGCCCTTTCATTTCACTTTCCTCAACCGTCTTGTTCATAATGTTCTGCAGCTTCTCTTCTGTGTCGGCGATGGATACAGTGTCATCGGCGCATCTCAGGTTATTGACGTTCATCCCACCAATGATGAAACCTTTCAGATCTTTGATGAGGCGTATTATCATTTCCGTGTAAAGGGAGAACAGATCTGGTGACATAATACACCCTTGTCTCACTCCGCGTTCGATGTTCACATACTCACTAAGTGCACCATCTATCATCACTGGTGCCTGCTGATCCCAATAGAGATTCTTGTTCAATTCGATGTTCTTCCCGTCGATATCCAGTGTCTCCCTCATTTCGAACAACGTTTTGTGCCTAACCTTATCAAACGCCTTCACATAATCGATGAAACAGGCATAGATGTCACGCTGCATTTCAATTGCTCGCTCCGTTAGCATTCTCAAAACGAAGGTGGCGTTCCCCTTATCCGGAGTGAACCCGTACTGCTCTTCGCTGACTTCTCCAGTCGTTCGCCCATTTACGCCGTTCATCCGATTTCCGCTTTGTTGTACTGTCATGATTGCATACAAGGGGCATTGTACGGCGGTGGGATCCCCAGTTCCCTTCCGCCGGAGCTGTCGAAGCTGTAAGGGCCCACTCCTCGCAGTGCATGAGCCAATATTGGGGTTTCCAACTTGCCTTCTGCTTCCTGTATCTATCGTTGACCAACATTTTGGCTCCTCCGCCAGGTAATTGTGCTAGTGTTGCTGCTGCCCAAAATTAGGATTTTCTTACACCAGCGCTGCAGTTGATGAAAAGTGAATACCGCGAGTTTAATTGCAAGCAATTTAGACTCGTGTTTTAGGCGGTATTTCCTCCACCAGGGACTCACTACCCTCCCAGGCTACCTGGGTTAACCGGGTTAATCAACCTCCGCCCGGCACTCGGCGTTGGTCTGTTGAGATTAGTCGGAACAGAGCTACCACATGAAGTTCCAGAGTTCCAGCCCCACATTGATTATACAGTTATTAAAATGAAATGAGTTGGAAGGCTAGGAATAACAATGAATGAGGCATAATAGAAAAGATAAATCACACTTTCACGATAGCCGCTGCTTTCAATAAAGCATCAATTAGTGTCTGAAAATGAGGTATTTTCATATCACGTTTTGGTAGGAATACATGACTACATGATTTCCATGAGCCTAATACATCATGTAAGTGAGAAAAATGCATAAAAGGCTTTCAATTTATCTGCCTATAAACGTAATGATTATATTTTTTGCAATTTATCACATTTACAAAGTAATTTTTTTAGCTAGGTTAGCAGATTATAAAACATCAATTCCCATTATTTGAGATTTGATATCTGTAGTATGGTTCGGAGACATGACCTCTGACAGACGCATTGATGAACACCTTGAACATGTGATCTAACGATGCTCCGCTTCATGGCAGGCATAAAATGGAGAGACAGAATAAGCAAGTATTAAAGCCGTGTAGTCTGAGAGATTTAGAGGTGATTATCTGTAGAGGTAGACTACGCTGGTTTGGACATGTGAAGAGGGTGGAAATTATTGTGAAAGAAGTTGAAGAGATGGAAGTAGGCGGTCGCCGACCAGCAGGAAGACCGAAGAAGTCATGGAGGAGTTGCATCAAAGAAAATCTCAAGAAGATCGAAATCACGGAAAACCTGCCGTGGACCAAAATAACTGGAGACGAGTCATCAACCGTCCAACTGCGTCACGGAATTCATAGACTTCAAATGAAGAGAAGAAGTGGGGTTATGTTGTGTTCATTATATCATTCTCTGCACATCCATGAAATGTATTTGAAAAGTAATTAGAAATGAAAACAGTCAAGCATTAAATAGAATTATCTCTATTTCTTTTACAAAGACAGAGTAACATCACGAACCAAAAATAATAAAAACACAAAAAAGTTATCACGAGGTAAAAAAGGAGTAAAAAACTTGGTAAATAAGCTAGAAAAATTCTCAAAAAATACTGAGGTACGCTTTACGAAAGTTATTATGGCCGTTGCGCTATCTCGAACAATACAGAGAGATATTCTTTGCGCCAACCACGCTTTCTGACAGTAATCGTCAGTAGATATCATCAGGTGAGTTCCAATCTCCCCTATGACGCGGGTTGAATTTGGACCCCAGGCTCCTGATGTTTCACAGCCTAGAGGTTCAAAAAGATAGTCGTTACTCAATGACGCATATTTTTAGCACTTGTTTCCCTCAGCTTTTTCTGCAGCAGATCCCGGGGTAAGACACGTGCTGTTGATGTTCGCTGACAGAAAGTGTCTACCGTTGTGGCATCCCAAATCAATAATCGACCTGATTTGTACGGGGAAGATGTCAGTCAGTCAGGCTTCTTGTCGTCTTCTCTGTCGAAATCTGATGGTTACAGCACATCCTGGATCCCAGCGGAACAAATGTCTCTCCTGATTATGTCGCTGATCGCAGCATGACGTGGTATTCGACCGGCACTGAAATTGCAAGACAGAGGATGGTGACCCAGTTCATCGACTTTTCGTCCACAACGTCAACATTGAGATTCGCACACTTCCCCCTCCCCCGATGCAAAGAGCAACACCGGTGCGGAAGGTAAGGTCGTCTAAGCGAATTCCTAAAGCAGGAACTGGAGCAACATTCAACCAGCAGCCGGAGAAAGGTGCACAGGCTCCTAATATGCGAGCTGGTGATGTTTGATCAGCATCTCTCAATAGCAACACACTATGTCTTTGGATGACTTTATTGTCCTTTATCGTCTTCGAGTTGAATTTCACCATAATTACCACGCCAGTCTTTCCTCGCACTGTTGACGAATTCAGTAACGCTTTACTCATTATAAAGATTAGAAATAAGCACTTTGATTACCGCTTCTGAAAACACGATAGAGGACAAATAGGCTGATAAAGAGATGTCTGTCGTACGTCTAATTCCAAACCCTCCTAATTTAAGTGGCTGGCAAGTTTGTTCCCATTGATGTTTATCACGATGAACGCTGCAAATGTCTTCCAAGCCAGCTCTGAGAGAATCACCAATTTTTGCAAGTAAATCACAATACAAGTAAGCGGGTGAAGAGCGCAGAATATACAAAAATTTAGGAATAGAAAATGCTTGACGAAGCAGCACATAAGCAGGATGCGCGTCTAAAAATCGAAGTCTGTCAATCATACGACAGAAATTGCTGTATTTTTGTTCAAGAGCCTCAGGAATCGCCTCTACAGATATTGTTGAACCGAGAATTTCAAGATCACTAACTTTTGTTATCTTCATACCAGGTAGAATTGAGTCTTGACCGATATCGATTCAATTCATTATCCGACACATTCCATGCACAAAATTCAGAATTCTCTAAATTCATGTAGAGACCAATGCGTTTGAATTCAGGTAGCATCTTAACCAGGTTGTCAAAAATTGAATCAAGAGAGTCACGAAGTGTGCAGTCGTCGAGATACCATGCATTCACTGAACAAGAGATTTGTATTTTGTATTTGCATTTGTATTTATTGCAGATGACAACGGCTTGCAGCCAATAACAGTTAATCTGGTATACAAAGCAAATGATACACCATAGTAATATGTAAAAGGAAAGCAGTCAAAAAAGCACATAAAAATAATAAAAATGTAATGAAATTCACATTTCGAACTAGTTAAAGCTTAGAGTGCTCTTTAAAGTGTTCTTAATGATCTGGTTTATTCCTAATGCGTAAACAGGAGGGCAAAGGGATCGCCTTGTTGTAACCCACATTCAGACATAGTGACTTCTTTACCGAACAGAAGATGCGATGGGTCTGCATATGCCTGTTACAAGAGGGGGGAAAGTAATGATACATGCTTGTCAACTTGCTTGAGAACATGTCCTCTGTCCAACAAATTGAACACATTTTGCATGTCTTTTTTAACCATGCAGGCCGATTCAGTTTTCAGGGTCAGTTGGTCACTTAAAATCCTCACTGTATGAACACCACTCTCACAGCAATTCTTGAAACCATAACTAAGTTGATTGGGGAAAAATGGTTGCTTAAAGTATTATCTGATAATCCTACCAAAAGTGTTGTTAATCGTCTGTACGTGATACCGACAGCAATAGGCCTCCCTGTGGGAACGCATCTTGCTAATATCAACAGATTATCTGGCGAGGTAGGGATTTTGTGAATAATTTTTTTAAAGGTTCATTTTCGTGTAAAAACTATCTCCGCATGTGAAAATGGTCATCATTTATCCAAAAACATGTGTAAAATTAAAAAACGACAGGTGGCGAAAAAGTTGCTATAATTAGTTGGTAGATATTTGTTTACTAATGCGAGCTGATTTTTCGCCAACCGGCGAAATCGTGGATATTTTTAGCAACTAATTAGTGGTAAGTAGTAATGTTCGTATATTACCTTCACATGAAAATATATTGTATACTCAGTCTGATCTGATAAAAAGGGATCTTTTTTAATTCACGAAGGCTTAAACTAAAAAAGTATTTATCTTCCATAAATGTCGCAGTAAATACAATTATAGTATTCAAATATTTGTCATTGTTGTAAATTATTGAATGTCAAGAGATGATATGAAAATTGATATATCCGGATTCTCTATATTCTTATCATTATCAAAGAGGCGGATTACTAAAGAAAATAAGAGAGAAAGTCAAAAGTAAAAGGTGTCATATAGAGCGCGAATTGTCGCCGGCGAACTTCGCCAGCGAATATGCCGCAAATATGACTGAACTGTAGCATGATATTCTGCAGCTAGCAACCGCCAGTTTTCCGCAAGATTCGTTCCCACATGGAAGTCCACCACTCTTCTTCCCAAGAGCGCATAAGTTAGCTGAGAAAAAAGCATCTCTGACAAAATCTGGTGTTCTGCCTTCAGCACATCTAATTACCAAACGTGCAAGTTGATTCAAAAGGTTTTCACTAGCTTCATTGCCCAAGCAGATCAAAGATTTCAGATGAATTGACCGAAGGCGTTCTATACCACCTGATAACCCAGAGTTCATTGTCCTGATAGCACTTGCAACTACATCTTTGGAGATTACCAGGGAGTAGTGCGGAATAGTGATCTTAACCTTGGGAATGGTGACACCGGATGGTGAGGCTGCTTGGTTAAAAGTTCATTGACTACATCTTGACTGTAGTCTGCAACGGCATCATCAAAGGCGACTCGACGAACTGCACCAGAAAAATCAAGATCAGCTAACTTTGCATTCACAATTCGTCTTAAGATTTCTTGTTCATCTTCAGTTCTTGGACCACGATTTCTGTTCTGGATGATTCGATTATCAAAAGTATTTGATGGCAGGCCATATTTTTGGAAACACTCTATTTGTCTTCTGATAACTGTTGTCGTATTTTGTTTATCATAGTTTCTGTCAGGAGCATTGAAAGCAATGTGTGGGAAACAAAGCAGTTTCCTCCAATCGCTGGCATTATTATTGTTCAAAGCATTCCTCAAGAGGGCTGTTAAAGCAAGACAGGCGATATAGTCCGGCAACCACAGCGAGTTTCTGCAGGCAACGAGGCCGAAAATAAGACTTTCTGAGAATTATATACATCCTATGTCTGCTACGAATATACACGTCTGCCGAATTCTACAGGGTGTTTCAGAAATGCTGGGCACAACTTGATGAATCATAATTCCCATTTATGCAGCCATTCGAACGAGGTCCATTTGAATCCATAGAAGTAGGAGTCACACTATGTCTATGCAAAAGTGAGGGACTCCGCCTCCATTAGAATTCGCTGCTAATTTGCTCAGACAATCAGCAAATATGACTGTTCATAGTTTTGCATTTTATACCGCTGTTTTAGTTGATTTTGAGCTGGTTTTTGAGATGGTTATGTTAGGTAGGCTATTCATTCCATAATCAATTTCAATACTTGAATTGAATACTTGACCTCAAATCACAGTAAGTTAACAAGCATACTCAATTTCTATGATTTCAAATGTTAATACATTGTTTTCCGCATAAATTCAAACTGATATTCGTTCACTGATATATCGATTTCTTCATTTTGCACTGTTAGTAAGTAAGAGTTTTAAAATACTCGCGTTATGGCTGAAGATGACAGACTTGAGCAGAAGATTAAGGCTGTACGTTTATATTCTCTTTCTCAAAATGCTGTTGAGGTTGAAAGACAACTTTTACGTCAATATGGAGAGAATGCAATCGATCGTAGAACGATTGGACGCATCAATAAACAGTTTGATAAAACTGGTAGTGTTCAACCGAAAAAGCCTACCGGTAGACCACGGTCTAACACGACCGATGAAAACAAGGCAGTGTTGGTTGAGCTGCTTGTTGACAATGGTGCGGAGCCTATGTCAAGCCGGAAATTGTCAAATGCCTGTCATCTAAGCCATTCGTCCACTTACAGACTTCTCAAGGAACTGAAGTGCAAGCCGTATATTCCACGCTTGATAAATGAATTGTCCGAAGACGACTTTGATCGCAGAGTTGAAACTTGCGACATCTTACTGGGTATGATGGATAGAGATCCCGAGTTCGCGAATAACATCTTATGGTCTGATGAAGCACAATTCAAACTTTCTAGAACAGTCAATCGACACAACTGTGTAAATGTGGTCGACACAAAACCCTCAGTGCACTGTTGAAAGTAATGGTCAGGCCCCAGGCGTAATGGTATGGTGTGGCATTCGTTCGAGTGGAATAGTTGGTCCTGTATTCATTGATGGAAATCTCAACGGTGAGAAATATCTTGACTTGCTTCGTGAACATGTGTTCTCCATCAATGATGACAATATGTGGTTCATGCAAGATGGTTGTCCGGCACATTACGCCACATCAGTCAGGAGACACCTGGACCAGCACTTTAAAGAAAGATGGATTGGTCGTCGAGGTCATGTGGAGTGGGCCCCACGTTCTCCGGACCTTACACCTCGTGATTTCTTTTATGTGGCTTCCTCAAAGATAGAGTTTTTGCACGTCGACCTAGGAGTCTTCCAGACTTAAGGAGCTTCATCATCGAAGAATTTCACAACATAACTCCATAACTGTCATAAAGTTTGCCAGTCCGTTTCTTCCCGATTTCGAGCGTGCATTGCCAAGGAAAGCCAACAGTTTGAACATGATCGATAACTTGTACTTTGACTATGCTCTCATTGTTTTCTTGTTAAATGTCTATTATTTGCTTATACAAGTATACCTTTATCAAAGAAAAAAGGCTTTTTCATTTCCCGATTTAGTGGTTAAAATGATAGTAGCCCTAATTATATAAGTTTACTAAGATCTGCAGGTGTACATGAATACATCGGCTATATAACATGTTTACATCAATATGAAGTTTTGCGACTGTCAGGGCACTTTTACGATGGTAAATATAGATAAAGATCATGATATAAAAAATTTTATGCAAAGTGCCCAGGATTTCTGAAACACCCTGTAGTTCGATCCTCTTCTTGTCAGACACTATCAAAGAAAACATATGGGGAGCAGATTTCCAATTTTTGGTTAAAATGAAATATTCTATGCGTTCGCTTATTATGGTACAAATAAGTCTGGAGACATAATTTTTGACATGGAATGTCTTTAGGTCATTTCCTATGCTGTCCATGTGTTATTATCATGCTTCTGATTGTCACTGTTTTCGAGAAAGTGACTAAATGTTGATAAAATTGACCAAAATGCTTGTGTTTGCTGACATGAAGAGGCTGACCATATCTAGATAGCAGCTTTAGGAATGCGAGCTATTACTTTATAACTGTAATGATATTCGATCAAAAGCTCAAGCAGACTTTTGGAGTTTTTACTCGAATCAGTCGGTAGATCATTCTGAACGCAATTGTTGCGTGTGCAGAAGGAACAATCCAATTGTGCAGAGACAGCGCGCGTGTCATGCCAACACAAGTCAAATGAAAATAATTCGTGCATTCAGATTATTTTCTGCCCATTTTTCGGTGAACGAAGTTGCATTTATAACATGAACGATCTTCAATTGAATGCTGCGTTGTGTTGTCCTCTCGACAGGCCTTATTTTTAGAATCGGCAAGTTCAGCTGACTGATTAACTACATGGTCAAGAGCTTCATCTGCTTTAAAAGTCATATCTTGACGGTTTTCTATGCTGTCATTTTCTTATGTTGTATCAATTTGATCTGTTGTAACAGTCATTTGGCTTGACCGAGAGATTTAAGGTAGATCGGTGAGCAAATCACCATAGTCGACAGCTTTGCAGTCGTGGAATTGAGCATGGAGTAGAATGAATAATCATGAATGATTATCAATAAAACAGTCTATCATACTGAATTTTTAGATTGTTTACAATGCATGGTTTCCGAAAACACGATTCTCAGGAGAGTAGGATGACACGAGAGGATTTGTAGGATAATAGAGATTCTCCGGTAGTCTCTCAGTAATAGGTCCGCGACCCGCTGTCGGACATCCAGTGCTTTTTGCAGCGGTATTTCAGCACCTCCGGTGCAGGATTGGTACTTCATGGGATAAAATGATATCTATGTACAGGCATTCTACTTTGAAAACAATGGTCTTTTGTTTAAGTGAAACCACAGAATTAGATTCATCTGCGCGCTCTTCGGTTTCCTAGAAAGTAAGAATCATATCTAACCTTAACATAGAAATGGCACATCACAGAATTAGACAACTTGCTCCTTCTCGAATGGATAATTTGTGTATCGCTTGCTATTGGAAATGGCTAACAATAAGCTGTCAGCAGTACACCAGAGCCAGTGAGAGATGCGTGCGTGCTGTGATATCACTTCGCACTCACCAAAACACACATCGATGCCTGGTTTCGATTCAGTGTATGCACTATACAGTGAGGAATGCCGAGGAGAGGATTGAAAACATCAAGTGAACTAATTTTCGTACGCCTGCTACTTTTTTAATAATGATCGGAGGGCCAATATTATGGAGAGAACTTGTGCGCAATGATCTGAATTCTTCGAATCTGAAGGAATTTCGGCAATTGAAGCATTTTGTTGGAACTCACATTAATCCGCAAGCGACGCACGATTTTTTTCCTACCTCTGTAAGGTATTAGGAATTCCTTCTTGTCCACAAAAGGTTCCTCGATGTGCCGTCGATTTCGAATTAATCGCACTTCTAGCAAACCGAAGCAGATAAACAAAATGTTTAATTCTGTGAGTGCACCGTACACGATGTTGGCAAACACTTTCTGCAAATAAAATAATAAGCTATAATCTGCTACTGTTATTGGATAATTTTGATTATCAGTAGTCAAAAGTGTGACATTTCTTAATAGACAATGGACTGCAAAAAAAGCTGTTTCACATCACGAATGCAAGGGATCAAAAACTTGTTACCAAAGTTTCCTCCTTCGAATTATGACAATATAGAAATCAATGTGAAGCTCCCAAAACCAGCTCAAAAAATAAGTCATTATGTTTCTTCCATCACAGCAGAGATGGAACCGGTAGCAGGTAGCATTTTTCGTTGCCCGCACCCGTCTACCGGTACCGGTCTACCGGTTCCATCATTGCATCATAGTGGTCTGCTTTCCAGCCTGTAGATTCGAACTGACTTCAATCATCCCATACCTCACTTAGGTCTTAGGTTATTATTCTGCCACACTCTCAGAAAGATCAAATTCAATTATACTCAACATCCTTATTGAGGAATTCATTTATCGTCTCAAAGTCAAAGCGAGACTCAAAGTCAAACAGGGACTGGTATATGTGTTGCTCTCATAAAGCTTGTGCACTTGTCGCTTCACTGAAACCAATTTTACCTGGACCGTTTGTCGCGTTTAGCTAGATGATCCTTATTCTAAAAATAGCAATTCAAATTGTCAATTCCTTTTAGTGGCAAACAACACTAGGTGACATGCCACGCGCAATTACGGACCACCCCAAACATCCGTGGTTAAGGACATTCTATTCTTCTACGCGCGTACATACGCGCTGCACTAAGAGTCAGAAATCACGTGATCTGATACTGTTAAAACATGGAGAATGTTTATGAATACGCTCGGGCGAGCGTTTATAGTTTGCACGTCGTCTACGGTTGTCTGCGTTGCCGCTTGAACCACGGATGAACCGCTAAGCATGTTCTGTCTTCCCTGAACATGAAATTGAGGTCCTATCACATTGTTTAGCCTCTGATACATGCAAACACATAAGACGCAAAGTCCATATGACAGGACTGCCAACAGATGTTGTAGCAATGTCACGCATAACCACGGATGTTTATGGTCATGCGTAATTCCGCGTAATTGAGCGTAGCATGCCACCTAGTGAGATCTTCCTACAAATCACTGTACAGTACAACTCAGGTGTGGTGATTACAATTATTGCATTATTGTTAATTTGGTTGGTCATCATGTTTGCAAATGGAATTCAGAATCTTTAATTTCAGTTTTTCAATTATTTCTTCCTTTTCACATGCAATTTTGGTATGATCTTGAAAACCTAAAACAACGCTTGGTCACAGTAGAAACTGCGTGATAATCTTAACTGAAACAGATGTTCTCTGCTTCTGACTTGAATTATATTTTTTCTATGTTATTGCACACATGTAGTTGCAGTAATTTATGAATAGAAACGTTGACAGTGACTTAAATAATGGCACTACATAGAAATATCTGTCTTATTCTAAATTATATAATACAGAAGGAAACGAAGAGCTTCAATTTCTAAGAACCGTATTTCAAAGATTCAAGTCGGTATTTGTACTAGTATGAACACGGATGATGGTGAGCGAATTTATAACAACGACTAATTGAAAGGACAATAAAGACAATAAAATAGAAGTCATTCCCATAAGACAATAAAATCTTGCATGAGGTGATGACAACATGGATATCCACAATAATTGACAAGGACAGTTCTAAAGTTAATGAAAGCAGATGAATTCCATGAAGCAATAAATCCAGGCGAAGATGACATAGATAGTTGCAATGAAAAGATGAATATCTACAAGATTTACAAATTGAGAGACAGAGGATAGGCACTTCCTCTGTCATTCATTAAATTCTTCGACTCAGAGCTTTTCATGATTGTAGACTCGAGTAATCTTGAGTAATCTTGAGTGATATATATCAAGTTTGGAGATTCCCCATTATTCTATTGTTTTTTTAGTGACGACAAATCCGCCATCTTTTTTAGCCAAGATCAAATAATTTCTATGTCAAAATAACTATCAATCTTGTATCAACATTCTACTATCCATAGAAATGGACCTTCATCCATGTATTTGTCTTCCAAATCTTTACGCTGATTCATGTTTTGACATAGCTTTTCATTCCCTTCCATTCCATATTTCAATAATATTCTGTTGATAATATTAATATCAAATAAAACAGCCTCAAGAGCTGGCTAAAAAGTAATATCATAGCTGCCGCCACAAATCAACAATTGATTCCATACTTCCCTTAGATACTTACTTTGCTCCTGACAGACATTTCAGATATCAAAACATGTGAGCATAATGCATGCTCTCCCATTAAGCCAACCGAAGAAAATATTGCATTATTACTTGCACTGAGTTGATAAGTAGTAATTTAGCCATCGCTCGGACAAGCCCATACAAAGTCAATTTTATCGATTTGGGTCTCAGAATTGAACATAAAAATTTCAAAACAATCTTTTTGAAATGCTGTAACCTTATGCTGAATGAAGATGCAATGTTTAATATTTAGTTTTTATTAATCGTTCTATCTCGATTCAGTTGAGCGAATATCGATTATTTCATTTTGAAAAGAATATGCAGGCTATGGTAAGTATAGCAATTAGTATGTATTACTTAAGCAAGCAGCTACATTCAATGATTTTTGAAAGAATCACCGAGGTTTTTAATAGCAGTGATTTCTTTAATGTTGATTATTTTGAAAACAAAGATCTCATAGTGAAGCCAACTTTTAAACGATAATAATTATCGACAGCAATTGCAAGACAATATATAAGCGCCAGACTTTAAACCACACATCACATAATATAACTTTGTAATAAAACTTGTAAAACATCTTCATTGATGGATTCCGGTGCGGGCTCTATTTGAGGGCGGCTTATATTCGAGAAAATGGGGTACCTGTCCATTTTGACTCTCGTTTGAATGTTGTGGAAATTAATTCATGATGACAAGTCATCAGCTTTATCAACTCGTACAAACAATGACACACATTGAACTCTATTCTGATTATGGAAATATCATCAACAGATTTCATGCACATGTTGATCGAGAACAATTGCTGAATTTCCTTTCATTATTCCATTCACCTGCGGTGATTAATCATCAAGGTACTTCACCAATCATGTCATATTCTGTCTTTGAATTAACTGGTTCTAGTGATTTCTCCTTTCCATTCTTCATCATTTTGCATCTCTCGCACTTTTCTAATTGATCGCGAATAATGAGTATTCCCAAGCACAAAGTTGTGATAACGGAAAGGCCTACTTGAACAGCCAGACACACTATCCAATCTGCTCTTGTTCCTTTATGATGACCGTTAGATAGAAAAGACCCAGTCAGAATGAACATGACTCCAATAAGACCTATTCCACATGACGAGATAATTGACATAGCAATCCCAAGCAAGTTGCTCGGCACATAATCTCCTACGGATGGAAACATGCAAGTCATGACCCCACTGATAATGATTCCTGAAAGTATGTAAGGAACAACCGGATTTGTCAATTGAAATACCAATAAAATGGTTGAGATCAACCCAAGGACACTGCTTATAAGTGCAAATATCAAAGGATGGCGAGTATACGAGCATAAACATCCAAAACCTAAAGATGATATGATATTAGCTGTCGTCTGCATTGCTGAATTGAAGGTCGCTGTTTCGTAGCTAATTCCAAAGAGAACTCTTTGTATTTCGTTGGCATTTGCAGTCAGTACATACCAAACGCATCTGTTGCAGGATGTTGCCAACAACAGCAACCAGACATCGACTCGAAATGATCGCAGCGCCGCTAGAATGGATAAACCGTCACAAGACAACGCTAGTTTGACATCTCTGTTTGCCTCTTCTGATTTCTTGAAGCTTTCAGACATCCTAGAGAATATGTACAACAAAATGGTAATAGTGGTAACGAGAAGTGCACAGCCAGTGAAACTCCAGAATATAATGGTTGCTCCAAATAGTAGGCCGATGCGTGGAATGCCAAAATAGGCTACGAAGGCTCCTACTGTTGCAGCAACACTAAAGATTCCAGATACAAGTGATCTCCAGGCATCGTTGAAGTACAGAACAGGCACATAAATTCGTATCATGAAAAGGAGATGATATCCGTCTACATTGATCACTTGTCCAAAAATCAGTAGAAACACTGCAAGAGGATGAAAGTAGGATATCTGAGCTCCAACAGCACGAACAATGACACCAAGCAAAAATATCAGACTAAAACCAACGGTGCACTTCGGCATTCTAAAAACATCGAGCAAAATGCCACCAAATATAGCGGCAGGGATTGCCACAAAAAATGGAAGGCCCATCATTAGCTCATACTCAAAATCTGAGAAAGGCACAGAGATTGCAACTCTTGAGATGTTGCGGTGTATAAGTAATGATTGAATCGAAAATGTGCCATCTAAGACAAATGTCAGAACAATTGAGATCAATGAAATCATAGTGATGAGAAGTATTTGAGCTCTAGAGCTTGGATACAACTCCCTTGATTCAAGCATCGTCATAGTGTGGAAGTGTGGTCTACTCTGAAGAATGTCTGCAATGTCAATCTTATATAAATGGTGTTTGTTACATGTCATGAAGATTAATGATGATACATCTACATATACACCGGTATCGATTGTGTCTGTTATAGAAGAGATTTGAGAGATAATGAATCATAAACAAATAATGATCGCACAGCGTTTTACACAAAAATCTTGTAAGCAATCAGGGCGTGTTCACACTCAGAATTAAACAACACACCTTGAAATTAGACAATTATCTGAACACAATGAACTGGATTGTTCAGACTTGTCAGTTTGCCAACAAAGGCATTCTTTTTGTATAGAAAAGAAAGTGCAAAGGACCGATTCATATATTTGAAGACAAAGTGACAGCTAAAATCAGAACACGAGGCCTCCCGTCCTCTCTAAGTCGTGTGTTGACGCGGAACTGGTGTTAATCACAGGAACATAACTTAATAACATGCAGACAAGGACAATAACATGGACGGTAAGTGGACAGCAATCAATGCTATTGCCATGGCAACCCAAGGCCAATCACGAACTGCTTCTGGACGCACAGGTCAGGAGCAATCGCTTGAATGGCCAGAGTCTCCATGAAACAAAGCACACTTCTGACGTCGGATCTACACAAAATCTTAAAGCGGTCTCTGACACCTGAGAGGTCACATCTAATTGCAAGTAAATGGCGAGCAATAGAGCTATCGGGCAAAGGTTTGGATCGAGAAGGAGCACTCCTCCCTTCCAACAACCACTTGGGTATATGCTCCTTGACCTTTGCACTTGCTTGGATCGAGAAGGAGCACTCCTCCCTTCCAACAACCACTTGGGTATATGCTCCTTGACCTTTGCACTTGCTTTTCTATACAAATCAAACACTTTGCAGGGAACACAGGCGGGCCAAGAGATCGGCATATCACTGCGGCACAGCGGATTTAGTTGTTAGGCCTCAGCCACACTGAAAGCAAAGCAAACACGAGCGTCCCAAGCTTCTCGAGCAAACGTATGTCCGTAAGGTATTAATCGCTCTCGTTTGCTTTGCTCGCAGTGTGGCAGTCTACAACTGCTGTAATGATGACTTTATATTTGCTGCAGAACGCTTTGCTCGGAAACGCTTGGAAAAGCTAGCAGTGTGGCTGAGGCCTTGGTTGAGAGATTGAAGGTAGAGCGGTGAGCAAATCACCAGAACCGACAGCTTTTGTAGGCGTGGAGCCAGAGGCGTCGCGACCGGGGGGGGGTGTGGGGGACCGTAACACCCCCCCCAATATGAAATTAATAAAAAGATTCAGGTAAAATGAGAAATTTCAGGCAAACCGCCGGTTTGCCGGCGATTGAGCTCCAATATTCACTGACGTTGTTCTTAGCCACAAAAACACGTCTTGTCACAAAAACACATCGTAATGTCGGGAAATTCTCACCCTTTCTAGACACCAGAAAGTATATGGTTAGTTGCCGTTGATGATATTGATTTGTCACGCGAAAGCGGTCAAACATAGCGCGCTGAAAACGACCTGCACCGGGGATGACTGTATATGCGAGCAGGAGGAACAGTCGCCTCGCATTTTCTTAAAAATTGGAACATAAGGCGATGTGAGTTAGCTCTGCTAAATTTAAAATATCTAAGTGGAATTGAAATGTAATTCCAGTACCTTACCTATAATGTGGCCAGTGAATATTGGCACTGAATCACCTAACGCTGAAACGCCTGCAACTCATTCTGCCTAGCTGGGTAGTGTATATTTAACCGTTGATTGATATACGTGTAAGCTCTGGCTATTGCGTCGTCCCTTGAGGAGATGACGTCATCGTTACGGTGGATTTCATCAAACCTTCCTCATACCGAGTCATTCACACGCGCACCGCGGAAAGCGCACGGTATGAATAAGGCACACCGTCTTCTCTGTGCGTAGAAGTTTATTGTCAACAGCGTGTTAACTTTCTCGATGCAAACACCGTCGAAAATTTCCTTAACAGTCGATACTACGGGATCCAATTGCGCACAAATTAACTTAACGTCATCGGCATTTCATTGGCCACTTAAATAACCACCAATTAAATTATTTTTCATTTATAGGCGTCATTTCCGACCGATTAGATGATTAGGTAGGTACCTAGTGTTGGATTTGAGCATGATAGCAGTAGGGGGAAGCTTTCGAACGGAAGTTTTTGGGTCAACGCTGCAACCAAAGCCGGAAAAAGGGTGATCAAAAGAAAGAGGACATTGATTCATATAGCACCACTATCATCCTCGCACTAAGAACGCCCGCGAATTATTTTGAAAACAGTTGAACCATAAATGGAAAAAGTAGGAGATAGGCCCATTTGATCCTTGAAAGGGACTCTCCAATGCATGCATTTGGTGCCACCCGCATTTGGTTAAATAATGCTTCAAATAAGGTGCGTGGATACCCTTGTGCATCAGAAATTCATAGTAGGTCTCGTATGTGAAGATCCACACAAACGCAGATGATCATTCTGTAATTTATTGTAATTAGACCTATCATGAATTCACAAAATTCGGGCTTCTGTCAATATTCACAGAGTGAAAGTTAAACAATGTTCCCAAACTTGATTTTATTGATTGTGAAGAGTTCTATTACATTAATATGAATAAAATACTGTGTGTGTTGTCATCAAGACCCTGAAAGAATCAAGATAGCATTCTGGATTCCACTCTTTTTGTGATGGTTTCGCTACCTTCTAATTATTTCATTCAGCACTTTCTGCTTCTCGAATTTATTTGTTATCTTTATGAACAAAGAAGGTCAATTTTTGATGATAAGACAATTAAGCTTATGAAGAATCGTGAGGAAACTAGGCCTGCGCCTGTCAATGTTGCTCATATTCACTAAAATAATGAACTGATGCTCAATCAATCTGGTTGAGGCAATGTAAAGCCTATCTACTGGAAATATTCTTCCCCCTCAGGGAAGGAAGGTGCATCTCCAGTGCCGGGGATGAGATGAGGCAGTGCAGGGGAACTTCCTCACTTTCCCTCCCCTCAAATCCAACACTGCAGGTACCTCTTCTGTAGGATATAAACATGTTGGAATGTGTGTGAGTATGCGTGTGTGCAATAATCAGGCAAATTTTGGCTCTAAGTTGTAAATCAGGTAAAATTTAGCAAACACCCCCCCCCCAATGATGTTTCCTTAGCGACGCCTCTGCGTGGAGCTCAGCATGGAGTAGATAGATGGTCAGAAGACGACAGAATAAGCGCAGACAGAAGCTTCGTGAATGAGATCAGTCCATGTTCTCTTTCCACTGGGATTACTATCAGATTTCGTCCAGGAATCTGAAGATTGAGATGTCAAGTGGGATAGAGCCTAGCAGAATGATGCATCAGACTGAAGGCTCATATCATTTGAAACAATTATAAAATGCCGCAGTTCCGCTTGAACAGCAGGTTTTCATTCGACAATTAAAGCAGCCTTATTGTTGTTATCGTCATAGTGTGCAATGCCAACATTTTCGCCTACTCCGGCCTGCTAATAAGGTGGTAATTGCACAAGAACTTAAAATTTGAAATCTAGGTTTAATTCAAATGAAATTAAGATTTCAAATTTTGAGTTCCTGAATAGGTCGGGTATACTCGCAAGTGCGTTGCGTTAGTTAGAAGGTGCCGTATGTTCCTTTCGCACATGATACGATTGACTGGTTGACCTTTATAAACAACTTCATCATAAATCAATAGCCAAAGTCAGAGCTATTATTACAGTCATGTTGTGTGCCAAAAATAGACTGTTGACTCGGCTTTCACTGCGATTGTTGATGAGTTTGAGATCTCCACAATTGTTCTGAGAGTCAAGGATTGCTAGCTATGGCTTCGGTGCGCCTATGGCCGATCGGGGTAGATAAAACTACAAGTGTTGACCAAAGGGAGGGGTTCTACAGTGCGCAATTAATCAAACAATAAAGACCGTGAAGTCGCTTCTTTGACTTGCAAAATCACTGAATTATCGCATGCGCTTACGAAGAAGCCTGAGTGACACTCCAAAGATCAGACGCATCGCTCAGTTATGAGTGAAGATCATTGTACTTAAAATTAACTTTCCTGATGATTCACGATGATCCAATCAGTAAAACTCAGAATTTATGAAATGCATCTAATGGACCCCCTCTGGACTTAAAGTTAACGGAAGAGCTGACACCAAAAGAGTCTTGTTGAAATAGATATTTGATTATTCATTCATTTACTAAGTTGCAAGCTTAGGCAAGAGCGTTTTTTACTGATATTCATATCTTTATTGTAAAGCAGGCCTAATTCAGTTTCCTTGAAGCACGCTGACGTCCTCAGCATGAGCAATTGTTCGGACATAAATGACCTACTGCGAATGAGGAAAAGAATATCGTGACTTGACAGCTCTGATAGATGTTCGCGCAAGATTTCGATGGAGTCCGATAGGTCTAAAAGAGTTGTCTCCAAGGTGTATTCCCAATGCGAAGTGCACACACTGAAAGCGCACACACGCTGAATGTACAGTCATGTACAAAGACAAGCTGCTGCTCTTAAAGGAAGAACTAGGTTCACACCTTCTGTTGTTCACTTCAAGTTTGATTGCTTTGGAGGAATGAAACACTTCATATCGTCTGGAACTGTTCACATATCGCCAAATAAAGTCTTGCTGCCGATGTATGCAAGTAGAGTAGGCTATTAACAGCTTTTTAGGGTATCAAACAAGGTTGCACTGGATCCCTTCTTTGATATAGCGGACAGCATCTCTGTAGGTCGGAAAGGCTGACTTCGAACATCATGACGTAGACATGTATAGGATTTGAGGTGCATATCGGCAAATATTTTCTGCGCATGATCTTTTCTAATTTTGAGACAACAAATTCGGAAAATGATCTGAATGTCAACTAAGAGTTTGGTATCTTTCATTTATCACAATTTGAACAAGAAAAAAGGTTGGAAGAGTTGCTACTTGTCTTTGATTAATCAGCAATCATTTCTTAATCTATATGATTAAAGGCATATTTTTAGTATTTTCTTTGTTATATAGCGGTCTACACCTTATATAACATGGCTATGCTACATGCTCGCATGACGTACTTGTATATGCTATACATATTTCTGCCCATCTCCGAATTCTGATGTAAATCGCTCTGACGAGATCTTAAATGTTTGACCCACTTACATGTAGCTGGCTCATCCTCACAGAACTTGCAAATCGAACAGAAACTGATTGACCCAAAAGTACCACGTGAGGCCCAAGGATGTTTGCTTTATCCTACAGAAGTTTTCTGCATTAGCAAGATTAGTTTTTGAAATATTGATAGGAAGCTATTGAAAGTGAATGTAAGAGTTAAATAATATTATATTCAAATATTAAAATTAGAGAAAATGTGCACAAAGATCATGTACAAGTATGAAGACAGGCCTAAAAGGTCTAAAACTAAAAAGTGAAATAGCACATAAATGATTATCAGAAGATTATTACAATATGTAAAACCTGCAAGTGTTACATGTATATGGCTAGAAAATGTAGATTATTGGTCTAAGCATTTGGATTTATGCCACATGCATGCATGTATAACATAAAAAGATAGATTGATAAAACCAATGCACCAGACTTTGAATTCCGACACTTGCAAGGAGGTGTAAATTCGCAGCTTCAGCGTGAAGTTGTAATCACCGTTTGATGAACACACGTTATCATGTGATTTGCAAGATGTCAGTTGTTACCAGCACTTTGCAATATCAAACAGCTGCTCCACACGCCAAGTGCTATTCCAGAAAGCTCTTTTGCATTAAGATGGATGGAAGCATTATCAGGCAGCTTAAAATTTAACATCGCAGATGGCAAATTCAATGGCTTTCCATTTTTGTTAAGATTAACTTTTAAAGAGAAGTTGTTAGAGTCATCTTTCAAAACCTCATCAATAGAAGAATTCAATTGCCCTTCACCACTAAGCTCTACACCTCCAATTCCATCTTGAACCATGTCTGTATCAGAAAAGTTAAGGTCAAACGAATGAAATTCTTTTGATTCTGACATTGTGGTAATTGAGGTAATCGTATGACAAAATGTATTAGAGTTTTGAGTTTCCTCTGAAATGACTTTGTCATTCTCGTCTTCATCGTCAGTTGATTTGACGTAATCACCGGCTTGTAATAATTTGGTAGAAGACTTTGGATGATCCATTTCTTTTCAATGAATGTTATGTTACTTAAAAATAGACCAAATTTATATAGGGGAAATCTGCTAGCATCCTCATGTTGACGTTGTAGCTAGAATCATCTTGTAAAGCAATGCATTCAATTCCGATTCAATAAATATCTAGGAGCAAACCATAGAAATGGATCTATATCTGGGAGTCCATGGCTATATCATAGACTTCTAAATTTCTCTGGACAGATAGGTAAGCAAAATTTGAAATCCTTTTCTATATGTTCAGGCCAGCCAACATTTCTGTTACAGAAGATCGAATTTTGTAGCTAATCGAAGGGATAGATGATTATTTGATGTGTCTCTTGTGCGACTCAATCTACTGTAAGATACCAAACAAATATGCCGCTGCTGGTTGTCAACCAAAATGCAATGATGGTGTAACACCAATGCATTCCTCTGCATAACAAGGAATTTTGAATCTGTATAGTTGCATCGAGTTAGTAGAAAGTATTATATCCCAACTAAACATTCCGTCTTGTGTGACCTCCACATCCACGAACCTGACGACAATGCCACCACGAAGTATATAGATCATTATCACTTGAAGAAAGATAAAAAATGAAAAAAATGAAAAAGCGCAATCTAAAGGACAGTGATATCAAAATTCCTTTATCTGTCTAAATTCTTCTCCAAACAACTACAATTAGGAGTCCATGGCTATATCCATGCATTTCCACATGCATAGAGAGCGCGAATGGAAGAGCGATTCAACTCTACATGCATGTAGTAAACCGCAACGGCTATTGTGTGCCATGAAGTTCCAGATGTTCATTTTTTATGTTCGGGCTTTCAAACTATACGGGCATGCAACAGATACAAATGCTGGCCGTGAACTGCTCATTACACATCACGTATTATTACATTTTTTGCCAAGACTAGCTGTACGTCATTCTATACAGCAATTGATGCCTCTCAGAATTACAACTAGAGAGCTATACGGACGTCTGAGCATTTTTCTGATACGCTGCAATGCCGATAGGCAATTATAACTCGCCTGCTCAATTGACCCCTTTCCCCCTTTACTTTATGACCGTTTGTTTTTTTGTATAATAATAATAAAAATTTATAGGTGTAGATATAACTATTTTACAGTATTGAACGTTTATGCGCATTTACACATTATCACATTATTCATTATTGTCTTGCATACCTTCTCGCACATGTACATCTGAAACTTTGTGACGTCAATTAATTTCATTCATACAAAGTGCTCCCTACATAGCCTGTTGTTTCTAAGTGATAAAGCTAAAACCTCATTAATTGTCATAAATTAACATACAGTCGAAGCTCGTTAATTAAGACCAGGCTTTCAATGTTTTTATTGTCGAAAGTCTCAATTAAACAGCAGCTTATACATGCAAAAGATACAAAGAATGCCACTGCCGCGCGATCTTAATTAACCGAAATCTTGCAGCAGTGTCAACAAGGTTGGCCCAGACTAAATACGAAATTCCGTGAGATACATGGGCTTCATACATAATAGAAGTTCATAAGGATTTCTCGATGATATTGATTGATACTGACGCCATAGTAGGCTTGCGCATAAAATGGCATTCCAGATTTTTGTGATCTTTTCCGAACCATCGTTGATAATAATTTGATTTATAAATGCAATTTGTGAAAACTACTTTGTTGAATATGGATCTCAATAGTTTAATGTACATGTAGATTGCCTACTTACTAGATAAATTGCGTGTGTATAGGACGACTAAAATTCATTACATTCCCACCAAAAACAGACTCACCAATTACATACCGGAACGCATCCGCAACAAGCCCTCAAGCAAATTTTGACAGTTGAATTTAGGCAATACACTTTTCATGTTTTTTAAACTATGCTTTGCATTTGACAAGAGTTGAAAATGAAAATGGTATTCACAATTTTTAAAATTTCAAAATTCGAAGTGTAAATGCAATCCCTTTTACCTGTCGTTGTATTTACACAATAATAAATTTATTATGAGCAATTAAGAATTCATTGCACATTTAAAAACATTCAAAGCCACAATTGCATCATCACTTCATTCATTTCTCCTGTACAATTCATAGCAATGTATGGCTAGTGATAGATCACTTGAAGAAATTTGCAAGCTATGACGTACGCTCAAATAGAAAATGTCTGCAAAACTAGTAAATGAATTATTTGAGAGCTTACTGCGACTTTAACATAGAAGCTAAGAAGATAACACTCACACTATTATATAGATAACACCAAATTGGATGACGCTCATCTACTCGGCCGATCTTTGTCAATGTTTCTAGAACTAAATCTTGAGAAGAATCAAATTACCGTTCTGATAGTTGAAAATTCTTGCTGTAGGACGATATAATGAAAGCAAATTTATCAAAACGATGATATATTTTATGAGAAATAATAATAAACGTGAATCTGTGCAGAATAGACTGACGACTTACCAGCACATTACCGTTGTGACCACTGGCAGGTACTGTTTAGGAATCGTGCCGTTTTCCTGACAAAATAGGCACCATATTTGTTTCATATTACGGAATTTTGTGCAAAAAATGGAAAATTGAAAAAGTGAGGTTATGTGAAATACTAAATTGTCACTTATACTGCTCAACAGACGCGTACCTGTCAAGAACTTATCAATATTGCTTGGCCAATCATACTCGTACAAACCAAAGAGAGATAAATATCTATGTCACTCTCTATTGCTTGCTACAGTGTACAGTCAGTGCGGAGATGAAGCTGCAGTGGGACTCCAACGGATGGCAGACCCAAAACACTTCAAACAGTAGGTAGACGTACGAACAGAAGATGTTAAAGAGATGTACCAACAGCTTTCATCTTTCCTGATAGTTCATATGCAGAGACTTTGTTAGCCAGAGCCATCCCAAGCTATTCATTGTGTTTTCTTGTAATTAGTCCACTTCATACGTCTCTCAGAACATTTAACCTTCCCTAACTCTTATTTTAGGTATATGGAGGTTCAACTTATCAGCAAGCTTCGTCTTTAAGTTCATATTCATGCGATTGAATATCAAAGCAGTTTAATGGAAGAGTCTTATTCATTACTAGCTTATTTATTACATACAAATCTCATAGTGTAAATACACAATGTCCGTAAATAATACTAGGACATATTCGCAATAGATAGGTTGACAATTGATTCAACACATAAAGAGATATTCATTAAACTACAGCTAAAGATTGATCAGTGACATCCTTGTTTCAAAACGTTACTGCTCCACAGGCCGATGGCGATCCCACAGATGATTTCCTTGGTCAAGACACTTGTATTTCCAGAGAGTCTCATTCTCAAATTCGCCGACGGTAAACCTAACATTCTACCGTTTTTCATCAAATGCATCGAAGTTTGAATATTTCTTCTCCTCCTTGGTTCTAAGGCATAATAATGCTGTTTGATAGTAGAACTCAGACTGCCCCTTGCTGCTAAAATGGTTCCACAACAATCAGTTTCAACTGCTGTTTCTGTAAAGTCTAAAATCATTTTATCCTTTGTGTTATTCTCATCATCAGGAAATGTTGAAAGATCATCACATTCCATCGTTAATTCACTGTTTACGCGATATATCATCTTTGCTTGCGCTGAGGAGACAAGATGTAGTGATTGGTTGGAAGGCTTGACACAAGATTGATAAATGAAAGCAGACTATGATTTTCAAGATTTCTATTTAAAGCTGTTTGTGTGGAAGGCTATCAACTTGGAAATTTTGAAGATATTGCAGTTATTTAAAAGCCTGTACAATTCGAGAAAAAAGTAAGGACTTCTAAATATCTAGGGAGTCTATGGAAAATGTTTATTCTCATACGATGATGAAAGTCATCCCAGTAGCCATTTATAATAGAATATAATGCTTACTAATTCAAATTATTAGTTAAAGTAGTCCTAATGAGGACTGATGGCGTTCTCCAATCCGCAAGTGTACAAAGGCAATGCTACTGTAACCATTGGATTAATCAGTTCTTAAAAGAACTCAATGTAGCTTTCTCGTGGCAGCGAATTAAAATTGATCAGCTTTGGCCCAATATCTGGCAAAAATGGAAATCTTAAGACCTGTAACACTAATCATTCTTAGTGTTAATATACTAACACAATAGATTCCAAATACTGCCGCATGCATGTTCAAGACAGACGTCTAATATACCTTACCGACTACAGATACTGGTAGTGGAAATGCAATAGGACAATGGTCACCATAGGTTAAGGAAATTGAAAATGGATATTATAAACCAACAGGAAACTGATGAATAAAAATTGGAAAAGTGGAGAATATAGGTTTGTCATATATAGCAAAGACAATATACAATGTCTCTATTTTATAGCATTCATAGTTGGGCTTTCTGATAGGCTATGCTTAAAACACGAATTGATAGACGATGTGCAAGAGCATAATTAGTAGTATCGCACTCTTCTTGCCTCGCGCGTTGACCAGCATGGCATGGGCCTCTGATGTGTTGTTGGCTGGTTGTCCTTACATTGAGTGGTATCTACTGAGGTACATCTCCATAGCCCACACGAGCGCGAAGGTGATACTTGTTCGTATGAATGCCACTTTATTGGCATCGGTGCTTTTCTTTTTCAGCGAATGAAGATGTGGTATTCTTTTCATCGCCTTTCTCGCTGCGGGCCTAAATGCACCTGATGAGGAAAAATCATTGGAAGAAGAAGGTTCTACTTCGCGAACTGTTTCTTCTCATTGCCGACTCTTTCACCTTCCGTGATGGGCACATGCACTTGATGAATGTTTAGGTCTTATCAAACACAAGGGAATTTCGCTGTTAGCGGTATCTGGCGGAATCTTGTTTATTCAGTGGTAAATGTGGAATATCAGCATTGCGGCGGTGTTCCGCTTCTTTTATGCTGTCTAATGGACGAAACAGTTGGCAAAAAGCCGAACACATTAGTTGCACTTCCTTAGGGAACGTGCACGTTTTGTTCACCGTAAAAGCTAATTATTTCCCAGTTCTCAAGATGTTACAGTGTTGCCGTTCAGAGATGGCTTCATTTAATGAAGCATAGTCGGCACTACTGCAGTTTAGTGCACCCTAAAACAACGGCGCATTCTCCCGCAAACGATGACTACGCACATCGAAGCGCGCGCTCGGTGTAATGTGCGAAGATGAAGACGAAGACACACGAAGACACAAAGACACTCATTTAAAGCTATAAGGAAGAACGAACGGCATTCATTCTGTTGATTAAATCATGTTGTTCTCACATGCATTTTAGGGTGCACTAAACTGCAGTAGGGGTAAAAGAGGGTGCACTAAACTGCACTAGTGCCGCATAGTCAGTCTTTTCTTTTCCATAAGAACAATAGCAACAGAATAATCGGAAGGAAAGTCGACGGTCGGTGCAACAATTGATGGAAGAAAAGACGCTCGTGAGTTCCTGAATAATCACATCGAAATTTTTGCAACTCATTTGATTACGGTGACCCCAGGATGTCTCTCTGTCAAATACAAAGTCGATGCTTCCGAACCGTTTATTCTGTCGCTATAGTAAGCAAAGTCATTTTATTCTCTTGTTTTTATGAAAATCATAATGAATTCATATCTAGCCTCCCAAAGAACTTTGGATTCAGTGACAGAATGATGCTCGTAAAGAACGAACCAAAATGGCAACTCGATCTGTCAAACACATATCGAGCTGACTCATGCCCAACCAATGTCCTTTGAACCAAGTGGTAAAATGCAAGTTATCGACAAATTCAGTGCAGGCTGTGAGCTGAAAACTACTCTTCAAAAACATTCATACTCGTATGAAGAAGTTCATTGATCTTATTTGATCGATGTTCCGCCAAATCTAAACTCTCTCTTCTTCGTCTGCCCAACATAAGCCTTGTCAGTTCTGTCAAACGTTCCTATAAACCACCCGACTTGATCCATTTTAACTCCACTGTAATGTTTGCAATATGCAAATTGAACACCTATCGGCTTCCTAGGACAACTTATTGATTGGAAACAGACCTGTCCTCTTATCATCTGAATGGGCAGACTATTAAATAGAATCTTTTCAATATATAAGTGATAAACATGATTTTGAACAGAACGACTTACTCGCCAATTCATTACACATGGGGAGAAGAGAACCGTTGTTTGTTTTTCTAATAAGTATTTTCAAATTTTTAGAGATTTTAGGATATAAAAAGTTTCTTTTAAATCATATTTTGCGCCTGCTAAAAATTAACTAGTCATAAGCTTGTTTTGTTTTTAAATTTTGTTACCTTGACGCACTTTACTACGTTGATGATTTTTTTCGAAACAAGCGATGTTTTGTATAACATTGAAATTGAAGTGAATAAATTAGGTTTATTGTACAAATTATTTCAAAAGCGCTCCAAACAGAAATGAATTGATGTCTGATGATTAAAGCAACAGTTAATTAAAATTTTAAAAAATGACAGGAAAATCAATAAAAACTAAATGAAAAATTAATTGTTCGATGCAATTGCTTGTCATTTATTCTTTTTGCCTTTTTTGCCTTTGATATCCAATTTCAAACCCTTCATTCCGCCACTGTGTGGGTAAGCTGTCGAATAAGCAATTTCTGCAGCCTTTTGATAGACATTTCTCACTCCAATATCTGCAGCAGCCGAGCTTTCCAGACACAAAGAAACTCCGTTACTCTCCAATAAATCCTTTGCGATTTCAAAGTTTACACTTCTATTGTCTTTAAGGTCGGTTTTCGTGGCGACAACAATGATTGGTGCGGTTGGAAGGAATTTCCTCACCTGAAATCAGTAAATTAGCATCAAGGAATGCATTTATCTAGACAGACATTATTTCTTGAGGAAAGATAATGGACAATGATTATTTGCTTGGATGTGAGTTGATTCGACTGATTGTCGCGATTTGTATTTTCCTATAGACATCTTAAAAATTAATAAAAATAAATGTATAAATGGATGAAAATTTCTCATACTCGGAAGCACATTAAGCGAATGCCTTTCTTTCATGTAGTCGAGTTGTATTTATCACATGAACTCTCATTAGTCTGTGCTGAGTGGCTACAGAGAATGTCTGAAGAGTGTACCTATATGTCTTACATTTGACTCGAGCAAGGCTTGAACCCAAGTCTGCCGGACGCCGAGCGACCACTTTACCAAAAGGCCACATTGTCGGGATCAAGATAAGAGCAGTTTAAACGCTTTTCTTTCCTATCGGAAAACGTCATAGTCAAAATCTATTTCGGAAATTGCTATTTTCTGCTGTTGATTTTGCTGTGCATTTTAAATTTGTGCGGGAAAGCGTTTTTGGAACATCAGTCAATGATTTTGCTAAATGAGCACAAACCACATACAAAGCCACATACCGACTTCAGACTTGTACCTCTTTGTAGAAACTAATTGCTGAAAAATGTTTTTCATCTATACATTTTTATAGTAAAGTATATCAACAATTTTCCTGAAATTTCTATGTTAAAATTTGCAGTTACACCAACGAAAGGTGTCTGCTTGTACACTTTACTTCATTCTCTGTCACTGAATGATAGCTCATTTGAAAGATCATGATCTGTAGATGATTTCTACTGTATAATAACCAGTTCAACAAAATACCAATTTGTGTAACTTTTATGAGCAAAAATTCGAAAAAATGGAGTCAACACCTTAAATATCACAATTTTACCACTGGAAATACATAGGATTGTGTTATCCTCTTTATTTCTGAAAAGCAAATGATCTGATCCGGTAGACGCGAAGTTTTGCAGTAGGTTAGAGGTGTACTATGCTATGTGAAAGTTTTATGTACTACCTCGTTCCCTGCACAACTTCACGCTAGCTCCCGGACTATAAAGCAGACTTATCTTACACAATGTTGACATACTGACTATATTTGGAAACCGAATTTATCAATTAGTTTCCCCTTTTTGATTAAATCTTCATTATAAAGCACCGATGTACAAATGAATTTTATTTAATTAATTATATTATTCATTTACTATAGAAAAAATAGGCTTTTCGCACATGATTTAAAATAATATCTGCAATCTAAGCTGAAAGTAATTTTTTTTAACTCAGCAGCTTAAAATTCAATCTGACAAGAAGAGCACATATTTAGATTCAATGTGACCCGACAACGACCAATTAATTGAACATTATATTTACATTTCAAGCGAGATGTACCGTCGTTCTTGACGGTACCAGCCCAAAATCGCAGCCACACGGTGAGATCATGTCACTTCTTATAATTTTACAACGAAAAACCAAACAACTAACGACGTATCACAGTGTCATTACCTCTGGGATCCATCTCATGACGACATCATTATAAGACTTCTCATCATTGACTGCATACATTATGATGGCAGCGTGACACTCACCATAACAAGTACTTCGTAGTTCAGTAAGATGGTCAGAATCACTTCCAGAGGAATCATGAAAGTGGGCGTTTACTGTCTTTTTATTTATCAGGACTGGATTCTGTAAAAAGTCAAAATCTGTTGGTTCATAGGTCTGTTTAAAGACACCGGTTTGATAGGCTGATAGAAGACATGTCTTGCCAACTTTTGTATTTCCAACTTGAACAATGCGAACTACTTTCGGTGGATCATTTTTCTGAAATGAAGTTTAAATGACATGAAACGCTCAGGGCAAAAATAGCCAAAAATATTTTAGAAAAAAGGGGCAATGGCGGGAGCTCAACTGCTGGATAAATGGAATTACACAAATGCAACTTGATGAGAGTGCTGAAAAACTATTTATTCCGGACTAAATTATCCCTGCAATAAAATTCATGTCATTCCAACCTATCATGCTACTGTGAATGATAGCTGCTGTTACTACATGAACTGTTTCAAACAGGTAGAGTGTCGACTCAAAAAGGTATCTGTATACAGTGAAAATTTTTTTGTCAAAAGATTCAGTTTTTTGTGGAGATCACGTTCCCGTGGTCCAAAAAATTATTTGAGCACTTTTGAAAAAATTCAATATTTGCCAATTTATATACTACCGATATGACTCTCCTAAATAAGTAGTATGAAACAGGTTGGATATCAAAAGGAATGAATATTTGCTAATAAGCATCTTAACTAAGCGGAAATTATGCTGATTATCGAGGGAATTTCATGATCCGTATTATAATGGAAGTCTTCATGAAAAAATCGTGATATTATTCTTGCTTTCTTGACTGAAATTTCATGTTTTTATTTCAATTTTCACCGGCATGATTTTATGATTCACTAAATTCATGTATCATTTCTTGAATCTGAATAGTGATGTGGACCCATTTACATCTTTCAAAGTTAATTGAAATCTTTGTCTTTGATTCTGATTTTTGCTCGACCTGCAGGTCGCTTGTGGTATGGTCACGCTTAAGAAGATTCTCTTCAGGTTAAGCATGGAAGCAATAGCAAGTCATCGAGTTGCTAATTTAACAAACATTTACCTCTCCAAGGTTGTCATGACACGGAGAATCTGTAAAATAATATCATTTCCTTCTGCATTACAAGCATGATCACTCAATCCCGTTGTAATTTCTGCAAAAGTACAAAAATTTGCAGATCTCACATTTGGAAACAACTCCGACTGTATTTCTTTTGAGTTCATTCAATAAAATTGAAAGTGTATACACATTGGGGATTTAATAAATGCGGAGTTACCACTCTACCTAATATACTTACTCTATGCCTGTAGCAAATACGACATGCCGTTATATTCAGCAGAGTGATTAATTTTTGGCTGATGCTCTTTTATCATTAATGCCTCTACAATACTGATTTCATAGTTACTTGTACCTTTATATTTTACGCGGAACTGATTTTTTATATCATGCGTACAGTAATTACATATACAGATATGTTGTTTGATGGCAGTGTCTGTTTTACAATGTTCCTCGATCCTCTGTTGAAGTCGACGTTTGGTTTTGCCAATGTATGTTTGGCTACCTGGATCTCCCAGGCATGAGAATTCGTAAACAACGCTTTACTAAAAAATTTACATTTTAGTGAGAAATACGACTTTACTTTTTTGGTGTTAAAAACTACTTTGGCATTGATACCGTATTTTTTGTAAATTTTAGAAAGATAACACTTAAACGTTAGAGACGTTTTTCCAATGTACGGTATGACTGTATATATATAACATCATCAGAGTCATTACTTGTATGTGTACTCGTATTTGGCTGTACTTGTACATGTGATTTAGTATTTTTGTTTTTTTTTTATTCAAGAAAATATTTACTTCTCTTCATATTATTAACTTAGGATAACCATTTTTTGAAAAAATAACGATTACATTTTGATAACGATAATAACCATATATGTTCTATGTAGCATGCCATTTATCAATCCATCTTTCCGTTGTTATGACAGATGGAGTTATAATTAAGAAGTAAGCCAGTGCACGTATTCTTGCAGTAAATGGATGTTTTCAGTGAATTTTCAGTATCCATCATTACATCTAAAAATGGTAGTTTTCAGTTACCAATTTCAGTTGTAAATTTTAGTTATTCAATTTCAGGAAAACAGCTGGGTAAAAATTGCGGTTGTAAATTTTAGGTTAGGGTGTTGCTTATTTAGGAAATCATGAAATTTACTAATATTTGTACTGTTATCAAACACACACACGTACAATCGTCTACGTATTTAGAATAAGTCAATTAATTGTCATTGGACAGGATGAATCTGAAAGGGAGGTTGTCCTTGTTCAAGCAGGACTTGTATAATTCTAAGTTGATTGCACGCTCGCAGCACTGGTTGCTCCTGGCAATATTGATTGGAGACTCATTAGTATTCCAGTGGGTTTTCAATCATTTGACACCTGTGGGATATTCATTCAGAGCCACACAAATTTAATGAAAATCTTCAGGACGGAATTTTACTACTGAACCGGTTACTACTGTCCTTGAATAAGAAATAAAAGAACAGATTTTACACAGCCTGCTCCGGATTTGAGACAATGAATGCCAGAAGGGCTACAATGGCTTGAGAATTCCAACGCGCATTGCAGATATTCGGGATCTTTCGAAACTATACGAAGGGTATCTCATTTGTCTCTGTGAAGTGACGATAGACCCTGGTGAGGTGTTAGAGAAACTTCATGTCATCTCTCCAGCCACCTTTGTCCTTAATCGCAGTTTTCCCATTGTTAAAAGCTGTTTTCAGTTTATCATAGTTGGTCATCAAGTCGTGCTTGAAAAAGTACTCGATCTTTGATGAAGTCGTTGACCCATGAAGCTCACTATTCATAACAACACGAAGAACACGATCCAATACCTGATGCTGGCAGCTGATGAACTTGGGTTTATAATGACCTTTCTCTTCGAACATTTGCTATAGACGAACAACAACGCTTGTCTTCTTGCCCGTCTTCACACTAGTCGTGTCGGCGACGATCATCAAGACTGATCCCCACAACTTGAATTCATCTAGCACACCATGAAGTCCTTCTGCGATTGCAGCAGTTTTCACGTCATTCAGTTTGAGCGGAGACAATTTGATTTCCCTGGTATCATTCTTGTAATAGTATGCAATTAATGTTGCTTAATAGTAATGTAATTGGTGTCATTTAGTGTGTACATGCTTGCGAGTCAAGGTTATATCGGTAGGATTTTTCCAGCACACATGCTGCAGGTTTTTGAAAGAAAGTGCCCATTTATGACCGTGTAAAGCAGACTAACTCTTCTATGCTGTCATCATCATCACTCATTTATTCATTTCAGTAATTCATTGATGTCAAGTCTCTTGCCTATCCATTATTGTCAGTCACTACTCGAGTTATGTTAAAATTATGTTTTACAATATGTTTGAATTACCTGCATATCACTGCTGACCCTCTAATGAACTTTTTTTCTATCTGATGATGGTCTGTGCATGCTGACCAAAAAAATGTGCATTTAATGTTAATTATAATTGCTTAACATCAAAACAATCCTGATTCTTTCCAACATAATTTCCACTTGATACTCTTTCTTGCCTGTAAAGGCCTATTATTTAGTAATACGTAGTTGATAAATCTATGAAAGAGTCCTGTTCACTTTGACTTGCGAAGGGATCATCTAATTACTTTTCAAACCTACCTTTTTACGAAACATTGCTATCCTTCTGATATTCCAAAATATTCAAAAAGTTTCCAAGAGGAAATAAAGATGCACAAGCTTCACAAAATTGGCGCAGTTTCCAGTCAAAAAGGATGTCAACATGAACATTGGTATTCTATAAAGTCGGAAAGGCAAGAAAATGTAGAAATCCGAGACTACGAACAGGGAACCCTAGTTATCTGCGCTGCGCTTTATCCTGGTCAAGTGAAGCACCGATAACTAGGGTTCCCTGCCACAAAGTGTCCATGCACGAAGCCATAGAAATTAACAATACCATAGAAAGTCCTAGAATGGAAATTGCATGAAAATTATGGCACACTCCGGGGGAACTTAGTTGGGGCAAAAAGCAAATTTTGCGAGCTGGCTTTCTTGTTTTCTGGTTGACATTTTCAATTATCAAGTCAATTTCTGATGTGAATTGTTGCCCCTTGTCCAAAGATCATGTACACAAAAGCAATAGTGAATTTACAAAATAGTGCAGCGACAGGATGACAAAGAAGGAAATCCTTTAAAACGTTCTGTACGTTCATCATTTTGAAATATCGCTCCTACAATCAATCAAGAGTACAATCAGACACATATGCAACTTGTAATGTCGATTTACAGAGCATGCATTGGTCCAGCTTGAAATCAGAGGCCAAGAAATCTTACAGTAGTCATTTTACTTTGAAGGATTCCCCTGTTCATTATATTTGAACAATTTTCAAAACCTTTGCATGCTTTCGAATATCAGCATCCAAAATATCATAACACTATGTCATATTAATTATTTAGTGATTAATTGAAAGGATCCAGCGACATTTCATTTATTTGAGAAATTACTGTCGGTAAAGAAGCTTTCGATGTGTTTATTCCAGAAAGCGCTAAGTTTCTTGACCGCTAGAAAGAGAAATAATCCAATAATTAGAATTTTAGTCTTTAAATTCTTGAGATATTCTTACAACCAGTATACACCGACAACATTCGATTATGACTCTGAACCAATTTTTGATTCGCATTCCAGTATTGAAAAATGGGAAAATAGTAGTCAATGACTGCTACAAATAGACACAGTATATTCATCCATGGAATAGTAGGCTATTTCACATGAAACAATCCCACCATCACGCGTGAAATTCTCTTAATGAAAATCTTGCAATTTGCTGTCAACAACTTCCACAACCAACTTGGCGAATAGTTTGACTATGATACGATGGTTTCATAGAAATTAACAATACCAATAACATATCCTAGAATGGAAATTGCATGAAAATTATGGCACACGCTGGGGGAACTTAGTTGGGGCAAAAAGCAAATTCTGCGAGCTGGCTTTCTTGTCTTCTGGTCGCCATTTTCAATTATCAAGTCAATTTCTGATGTGAATTGTTGCCCCTTGTCCAAAGATCATGTACACAAAAGCAATAGTGAATTTACAAAATAGTGCAGCGACAGGATGACAAAGAAGGAAATCCTTTAAAACGTTCTGTACGTTCATCATTTTGAAATATCGCTCTTACAATCAATCAAGAGTACAATCAGACACATATGCAACTTGTAATGTCGATTTACAGAGCATGCATTGGTCCAGCTTGAAATCAGAGGCCAAGAAATCTTCGATTATTCATTTTACTTTGAAGGATTCCCCTGTTCATTGCCATATATTTGAACAATTTTGAAAACTTTTGTATGCTTTCGAATATGAGCCTCCATAATATCATCACACTATCTCATATAAATCATTTAGTGATTAATTGAAAAGTTCCAACGACATTTCATTTATCTGATAAATGACTGTCGTTAAAGAAGCCTTCAGTGTGTTTATTCCAGAAGAACGCTAGGTTTCTTGACCATTAGAAAGAGAAATTATCCAGTCATTAGAATATTTATCTTTGAATTCTTGAAATGTTCTTACACCGACTACTTTCGATTATGACTCTGTGAACCAAATTTCAATTCGTATTCCAGTGTTGAAAAATTAGAAAATAGTTGTCAATGACTGGTACAAATAGACACAGTGTATTAGTCCATGGAATAGTTGGAATAGTTCACATGAAACAATGCCACCATCTCACTTAAAATTCTCTTCAAGAAAATCCTGTAATTTGCTGTCAACAACTTCCACAACCAACTTGGCAAATAGTTTGACTATGATATAATGCTTTAAATCGAATATGATCTACAAACCATAGATTTTTCCATGTGCCATCATTGTACATTGGCAAGATATCAAACTTCCATTCTAGTGTACTATTATCTACTTCTATGCACGAAGCTGACGATGATTTCTACAATTATTCTGTCTGCCTCTGGATTTATAGAGTAGCTTCTCTACTAAATCTATGGCAAATGTTTGATATCAACCGCGATCATGCTTAGATTTCCATGAAAATTTATCCTGCCCTCCCCAGTTGGACAAGATAAATAGTATCGCCCTGCGACATTTTTAATGCCATTTCCTTGTCATATGACATTTTGTTTTCACATGTTTATAAGATAATCTAGACTTGATAATTACAATTAGTGTATTTTTTGTAAATCTTGATAATCTGCATCATTTATAAATCAACATCAAAGCTGAGCATTATGAGATTCTATTCAGATCATAACATGATTACTATTCTGTAGTTACTGAATCAAATTTCATATTCTTCCATCAATCGTTCGAAGAAATTGGTTCTCTTGAGAATGGCTAGGGTTTTTGTATCTGAAATGTATTGAGATGATTTGGTAAATATTTTTATGAATATAACTTGTTTTTCCATCAATGTTTTGAAATTTACTGAACTATGTTTATCGCAGGGAGTTCCAATGCATGAAAGTTTTAAAGTCAAAACTGATATATCATGACAAAACTGACATATCAAATTGATATCGTGTTCATGTGTAAATCAGCGTTTTAATTAATACGCGACAAATTAATTTAATGAATTTTTCGTGCTTAGTTCATTGTCATTATAGGCCTATCTCCTCCACGTTCGCAGATCCAGTCAATCGATCGTTCACTGATGATGATGATCTGTAATAATTTATATGTTGCTATATTGCAGTAAAACCTCTAATAGAACGCTATCTTCTAATTGTGAAGCACTTCTAATGGAACACACGCTGCAAAAGAGCACTACTTCCTTAAGAACGCTACTAACCAAATTGAGCGCAGCTTTCAATAGGACGTCATATCTAATGGAAATGACACTTCGAAAGGAACGCCAATGCCCATCTACAGCCGCCAAAAGAATTTACCTCTTAAAGTGCGTTTACCATGCAACGTTTTGTTAACTCCACTTCATGGTGCAGCTAATAGTAGCCCTGGAATTCAGTTCAATAGGTTTTGCATGAACGAGCGGTAATCGAGATGACCTTGGCATCAATTTAGAAATACTGTCTCCGTGAAATATCACAGTGAAATAGTGCGGTGCTTCTATTATTCCCCCACCCCACTTTTTTCAATTTCTCCAAATTCATCAAATTTTGTCAAAGTTAGTCACATTTGACTTAGAAGAGACTTCATCTGTCACTGGGTGACAACACAACATCACTGAGAAGTCATACTTGAACTCTGGGATGAAGGGTTGGTCCCATGGATGCTCAGTTAGAATACAAAGTACAGCTGTGATCCTGAGCTTCGTGTGATTGTTGTCTACAGACAAATGACTGGCAGTTGTCTAATTCTGAAGCTGTAAATGTTCTACAGGTCAGATAAAAGGAATTTTACACACTTAACGCTTCTGCAGCGGTAGTGAGACTGCACTTAGGAGCAAGAGAAGATCGCTGACGATGCAGAAGTTCCCGGTGTCAACAACAAAAATGTGGGGGGAGAATTGAAGCACCAATAGTCATAATCCATGCTTCTGCTCCCATGCAGTTGATCTATACAACGAAAAGTTCTCTGTCGTCACTCGTACGCACGGATCTGCCAGTTGCATGCATGCATAAAGTAAGTATCGTCGCATTCAACCTCACGACGTTGCTATTATTGGTGCTGACTAACACGAGGAAAATACGAGCTGAACACTTGCGGATCCAACATTGTTCGGTTGCAGTGGACGGCACGGGGGATCCAAGGGGTCTGCCTACACCCTAAACTGTCTAGCCTATACCTGAGCACACCATAATCATAACCATTAAATTGGCTCAGTTTAAATAGTTGCCTATTTAGCAAGGTTGATGCATCTTATTATTTGTACTTCGTTCGATCAGACATTGCACAAGCTGACTGTGCGATTTCTGCAAATCACGACCGACAATCTTCTTGATTAATTGATCATCTGACGTGAGCGGCGACCCCCTGCCAGAATTTTTGATAACTTCCAAGAAATGAGGAAATTATCTTCAATTAATTAGGACGGATCATCTTTGAGGAAAATTCTTGGGTAGCCGATCGTCGACCTGACAGTGTGTGAAATTATCACACCTTCAGAGATTTTGAGATACAGAGCTATAGGCCTACATAACAGAACACTAGTAGGCCTGTTGTGATGCGTAGCCTATTTAGCATCACTACCTTACAAAGCACAACATTTTGATGATAGGTCTGAAGTCTCTACCTTATGCTTTGTTATCTTGTGACGTGTGATTCCTATTCACATTCTCAATGAGTGCACATTACTAAAATTACTATAAATGTGCTTTCCTCAATGAGTTCAGTTTTCAGCATTCACTTCTCCACAAAACCTATGAATATTAACATATTAACCTATGATACGACTTGTGCAACTGCATGAAGCCTTATCGTTGAAGTGAAATATACACTGAATCAAAAAAACGGAAACCCCTGTTTGTCATATATAGGAACTTTGTTTTAAGTGTAAACTTATCTAGCACTTTTGTATTTTTTGATTGTCTCTGTTTGCTTACAATTCATAGCACTAACAGTCACAGAGCTGCCTGATATATTACGCAATAGTGACATGTTGTAAGAAACAACCATGCATGCATTGTAATGCGCGTTGATTGTTTGTGAATTGTTAGCGATTGATTAAGCGCACACCAAGCTGAGATCTACACCATTTCCACTTTAATTACAGAACTCTGCAGTTATATTCAAGAATCCAGCAGATTTATTTCAGAATTTCAAGTTTATATTTCAGATTGAAGCATTTATATTTTTGACAACAACATTTTACTTTCAGAGAATTTTTGTGCGTGGGTTTAAATCATTTATATTTGAGAATGCAACACTTATACTTCAGACTTTGTCATTTCTAATTCAGAAATAGACTTTATATTTCAGAAATGATCATTTTTAGTCATTTATATTTCAGAATTCCAGAAAAGACGATATATATTTAAGAAAGTGTCATTTATATTTCAGATTTGCAGTTTATATTTCAGAACCGGTCATTTCAATTTGAGATATCTGCACTTATAATTCAGACGCTAGAAGTAATTCAGAATACGTCATTTATATTTCAGAAATCCCCATTTCACTTTCAGAATTGGTCACTTGCAATTCAGATGTCAAGTTTTAATTTCAGAACCAGTGAAATATATTTCAGAATGCATCAATTAAATTTGAGAATGTCGAATTTATTTTTCAGAATTTGTTTCTTTAAATCAGAAGAGGTATTTTCAATAAGATAGAAGCTTCTATCACTTTGTGAGATATTCAATATTCTTTAATTTGATTTTGTAATATAAAAGATGCGTTTTTTTATCCAGAGTTTTTATATTTAATATCATTCGTGAAGCTTAAATGTTATGTAAAATATACGTACAGTTATGAAGATAGTTTAAGTCACTGACCAACTCGAAGATCCCTCAATTCAAGGACATCACCATGGAAAGTTGTGGAATGCTGGCAGCAACGAACACACATTCGGTCACTGAGGCTGTTGATTCCATCCTGGACCATGTTCTCCAAATACTGAAGTCGCTGCTCGCCCACTCCTGAGCCATGAACCTCGGGAATGCGTAAATGCCTTTTGACATATGCTTTGAGAGATGACCACATGGACTCAATCGGGTTCAGAGGTGGAGAATATGGTGCCAGACGTAGCAGGATACTTCCAGTCCCCGCAAAGGCTTCGTCTAGTCGTGAGTGACACGGAGCATTGTCACAAACAATTATCAAATTGTTTAATTGCTTTCCTGATTGCTCCCAGGTTTGAAGCAGCTCCTGTATCCATTCATTGCAGGAGTCACTCCTAAAGGCACCTCGATGCTTGATCATTGCAACTATCCCTACGGAGGATATTGCTCCAATTACGTGAATATTCGGACCACGTGATGGTGGACGATCTTGAATGGCCCTTGTTCCACGTCGTGACCAACCTTGAGTGCGACGACAAAACAGATTGAAGTTAGTCTCGTCAATCCATATGACGTCCTTCCCCGATTGTATGTACTGATTCAAGGACAATACATAATGTTTTCGTTGAGCCTTGTTCTCCTCCGAGTTCATCGTAGTTGGACGATGGTGAAATTTTTTTATAGTGTACATTTCCCCGTTCAAATAGTAGCTATCGTGGAGACTGCCAACCTGACCGACAAATCCTCGACTAAGAAGCTTTGAATTTGCTTCAGTGTCAGCTCTGGATTCTCTTTGAGCTTCTCCAAAAGCAGATCAAGTTGCTCCTGGCTGAGGTATTTCTTCTTGTATCCTCCTCGCCGCTTCCCATCACTTTCACCCGAACGGATCCATCCATAAGCTGTCTTGTATTTCACCTGGAGTGATTCCGCTAAGGCTTTCCAATCACCTCCTCTTTCTGAACACTCCACGATTCTTTTCCGATCTTGATTTGTGTACTTTGAATAGGTCTCATGCTCCACTTCTTCAGTCTCCTCGACCTCACCTCGACAGATGGCGCAGGTAGCATTGACGCTGTTCGTAATAGGAGCAATGCATTTGCGGTGGAATAAATGCATGCATGGCAGGATTCGTAATAATGTTGCTTTTCACATTGGTCTCAAGCAAATTGCACAATTATCGGACACTTGCATTGTCACCAACAGTAATTTTATCAATCATCTGTGTTGGCCAATTTATACCATAGCCTCCTGCACACTATTCGGATCTTTGCAAGCATTTTCTGACAACTGAGAAGTGCTTAAATTAAATTGATGCATTCTGAAATATATTTCACTGGTTCTGAAATTAAAACTTGACATCTGAATTGCAAGTGACCAATTCTGAAAGTGAAATGGGGATTTCTGAAATATAAATGACGTATTCTGAATTACTTCTAGCGTCTGAATTATAAGTGCAGATATCTCAAATTGAAATGACCGGTTCTGAAATATAAACTGCAAATCTGAAATATAAATGACACTTTCTTAAATATATATCGTCTTTTCTGGAATTCTGAAATATAAATGACTAAAAATGATCATTTCTGAAATATAAAGTCTATTTCTGAATTAGAAATGACAAAGTCTGAAGTATAAGTGTTGCATTCTCAAATATAAATGATTTAAACCCACGCACAAAAATTCTCTGAAAGTAAAATGTTGTTGTCAAAAATATAAATGCTTCAATCTGAAATATAAACTTGAAATTCTGAAATAAATCTGCTGGATTCTTGAATATAACTGCAGAGTTCTGTAATTAAAGTGGAAATGGTGTAGATCTACCAAATGCCGCAAAAGTGACAGTGCTAGAAACCAAATGGTAGGGATGTGGAAGGCAAGTGCAAGCTTGCGGGATATCGAATTGGAATTTGGAAAGGGAAAGGGGAGTGTATCAAAGATTATAAAGAAATATCGACAACATGGGTCAACGGCTCATCGAAAGGGCAATGGCCGTCCCAGGTGTACCTCGAGACGAACTGATTCAGCTCTAGTTCGCTCAGCGCGTTTTAACAGATTCATGCCAGCCACTGTTCTTAGACACCAAGTACCTGGCCCTGTGCCATCTGTTTACACTGTTCGACGCCGGCTGGCAGAAGCGAAACTAAGATCAAGGAGACCTAGAAAAAGGCCACGTCTCACAACATCGCATGTTTCCAATCGAATGCGATGGGCCATGGCGCATAGCCACTGGCGGGAAAGACAATGGCGAAGAGTTATTTGGACGGATGAAAGTCGGTTCAAGCTCATGCGAACTGACAATAGGATACGTGTGTGGCGAGAACCCAACCAGGAGTGGTTAAAAGAGAATGTAACCGAGACCTTAACAGCCGGTGGAGGTAGCATTATGGTTTGGGCAGGATTTAATTACAGTGGGAGGAAAAATCTAGTAATTTGCAAGAATGTGACTGGAACGGTCTATAAGGACATTTTGCAGAATCACCTTTTGCCGTTTGCCCACCAACCCCTGGGAGAATCCAGCAACTGGTTGCTGATGGATGACAATGCAACGCCACATCGATGCCGTGTTGTCAAGGATTTCAAGGATGGCATGGGTATTCGAACTTCACGTTGGCCCAGTAAATCCCCTGACTTGAATCCCATTGAGAATTTATGGGATATACTGAAAACAAGAGTTGCCCGGAGGAATCCCATGAATTTGGAGGAACTGAGAGCTCTTCTAATTGAGGTATGGGACGGACTTCCAGAATCATTGCTCCACAACTTGGCTGACAGTGAAACCAGAAGAGTTCGGGCTTTACTTTTGGCGAATGGCAGCCATACAAGGTATTAACTTTGTTTTATGTGCATCTTCAATCAACATTTCTTGAATGTTTCCTGGTTAATACATACTCCATCTGAACGAGCATGCTGTTTTCCATGTCACCGATTTCTGAACTTAACAAAACAATGAAATAGCAAATCCTAAACTATAAAAGACAAGGATAAAAACACTGTAATGCAAGATTGAAGGGGTTTCCGTTTTTTTGATTCAGTGTTTATATAAGTCGAAAATCCAACGTCTGGAATTGTTTTATTCAAATGATAATAATCAATATTTGCAATTAATTGATTGATTTCGTCTTCAATAACAATTAACCAAATAGCCCAGCGAAATGATTTTTCACAACTGTGACGATCAATGCTTTCAAGTCCATCCCCTGAATTACTGGGTGAAAATATCGTTTCAAAAACCAAGAGGAAAAACGTATATTTGATGAAATTCAATGAAAATGGAAAGAAATTAGAAATAATCAGATTCGAAAAATAAGAAAATGAACATGTAAATAAAGAAATTAAACATTATTTCCTGCTTCCTTCTCTTAGAGTTTTTATGATCTAATCATCATCATCACTTCTTCTTCCCGTGAGCTTTTGCATGAGCAATTTCTGCAGCCTTTTGATAGACATCTCTCACTCCAATCGCAGTCCCGGCCGAGCATTCCAAAACTAACTGTACTCCGTTTTTCTTCATCAATTCTTTGGCATCTTCAAAGTTGACTTTCCTTTCATTACTAAGGTCGGATTTTGTGGCGACGACGATGATTGGTGCGCTTGGAAGGAACTTCTTCACCTGAAAAGAAACAAACAGTGGGCTATGTTAATGGCGACCGGTCTTCGTATTGAAAACTGATAAATTCTTCAACATGTCAGCAGTTCAGAATAGAACCTTTCAGGGTTAATATCGGGACATGTCTTGCTTTGTTGGAAAAAATTGCATACAATAATATGCATATTTGCATTTCCTATATAGAACGACGACGGAACACTCAAATAAGAGCTGCCGTGACGACAGATGGTATAAAAGATTGACCGAGTGGATACCTCGAGGACAAAGGCAATTGGGAGTTGGATGCCCGAGAAGCAGATGGAGGCGCGACATTGACAACTTTTATGACTGCGTCAACTGGGGTGCTGCTGCGGAGAATCGACGCTAGTGGAAGTCATGGTCAAGGTCTTTTCCCAAACCAACGGGATAAACGCAGACTGTCCTTTAGTAAGTAATGTGTATACTCACAGAAATTGTAGTGCAAGGAAAAAGACCTCCGCATAAAGCAACTTTAAGAATAGTTATGCAATGCTATAGATTATAGGCCTGTGTATAGAGAAATATCGTTTAGAATCCTTCATTTCATTTTTCATTACTTAAATTGCCTTTACCAAATTAAGCTGCAGTTTGCATTTCTTGTGTACATGTCTAAATAATAAAACAAACAATCAGCTTTACTTGAAAATTCGTATTCAATTTTATGAGACAGCCTTTCAGTAATTTTATGAATATCAAGGTAGTCTTCAAAATATGTCAATGACAAATACTTGGGACATTTCATCTAGATAAGCATGTGTACTGAGATGCTATAGTATATAAAATATCAGTCATTTGACAAGGCAGGTCAATTTGTTTTTTTCTCATTGCCCATTTTCGTTTTTAATAATAATAGTAATAATAATAATAATATCTTTATTAATGACTCACAAAGTACTAGTACAATTCGGTGAGTGCATTTACAGAGAGAAAAAAGCGCGATGCAGGCTGTTGGTTAGTGCTGTTTTCGCAACTAGATTTCATTTTCGAAATCGAAATCAAAATTTCTAAAATTATAAAAACGTTTTCGAAGTCGAAATCGAAATTATACAAATTATAAAAACATTTTCGAAATCGAAATCGAAATTATAAAAATTAAACAATGAGTTTTCGAAATCGAAATTTTGAAGAAATTTTGATTTCGAAAATTAAATTGGTGCATTTCGAAAACGTTTTCGAAATTGAAATTGAATTTCGAAAACAGCACCACTGTTGGTCACAATAGTCATCAGGAGTTGTCAGGGAAAACACGTCACACAACTTCATAAAGCGATCCGCGTGCTGTTGATGTTCAGGATGAGAGGCGAGCGTGGCGATTATGTTCTATTGCACCATGGGAAAATAAGTACACAAAGGAGCAGGATTGAGAGTGCGATGACTAAACAGCAAAGCGTTAGGCACGTTAAACAATCACGGATAAATGCCGAAGAGTGAGAATCCAGTACAATAACTCGTTAAATCCAGTTAAAGTCGTTGAAATGAGGCATCGTGATGGAAAAAACCTCACTGTATACAAGCTGATGTAATAAATGGCAGGATGCTAAGTAGATGGCCAAAAACAGAATGTGGATAAAGTCTAAGCAAAACAAGCAGAAAGCGTGCCGCAAGCAGGAGCCGCAACGGCGCGTCAACCGCACGACAGCCTGCCAGAGTGGCTGTTTTTTTTTCAACTGAATCATTGAATATCAGAAATATATAGTGAAATTCAACTATAAATTATGATAAATATGAAACTCTACATAGACCCGACAAACCCTATTCTTTACACCTGATTCTGAAACTGCTTAAAGCATCATCAAATTTGATGACTCACATCGACTCCTACTTGACACAAACTGCAAAAATTGTAGGCCTACAAGTCTCGTTTGTAAAAGACAATCGTCAGTTTATATTGAATGTACTGTTATGCTCAATGCGTGTGCATATACCTTGGTTTACTGCAAGAGTTTGCATTTTTCACATACATTGTCAATATTAGGATTTGAACAATAAACATTCAGATAATGCAATGTGCGGCATAAATAATGTGACAAAACTTAAAAGCAAATTGACTTTCAAATTATATAAAAAACAGAAATTAACAAATGAGGTCTCACTATGAAGCTAATGCACATCTCCCTTGCCACAATTAATTTTGCAATGATTGCATTTGAGGATGAGAGTATAATCTATACACAAAGAATGAGAACTCGAAAGCTAAGAAACTAGACGAAAAGAACAACCACTGAATAGAATAGTTGCTTCCGATTCTTCACTTAAACGATAATCATCATAGCGAGGTCTTTCTGTTGCAGATGATCACACAACATCAATACGCTGATTGTCAACCTTCACAATCACGCCTTGTAACGGAACGCCAGAAATTTCGTAGTTTCCTGTTTTACTTCTTCCAAAGTCTCCATTTCTCTTCCAAGCATTTCACCCCATAAGCAGTTGCATTGAGAATTATACATATCATCACACGTGCGTTTGACCATTAGACAGCATTAAATTTGATTCATGATCGATCAATGGGTTCATCATCGAGGGATCTCCCCGTCTCTTTAGCAATTTTATAAGTGGTCCGGTGCGAATGCAAATGATGTAAGCATTCTTCAATAAACTTCTTCTCTCTAGTTAGTTGAGATATAATTCAGTGACACAATTGAGCAAAGATTTCGAGCTGTAGGCCCTTTGCTTCTCACTCTGAATTAGGAATTCGATTTTTCTGATACACTGTAATCCATCACCTAAAATCGAAGAAATCTCCATCCTAAAGCGAGACACACTAGAAATTTTGGAGGTTGCATGAAATATACAATGTTGACATACGAAAGAGAACAATAACCCTAGTGCGCTAGCCTCCTAGAACGCTTTGCTTTATGACTCTTTTATTAGTTACGAATAGTGTCTTGCTTTAGTGTGTGATTTAGGAGGTGCTGGTATGTAGTGTAGTTCATAGATATGCAAGTTATCGGACTATCGTTCTCTTATGAGTGCCACATAATGATCAAAGTACCGATTTTCACACGAAAAATATTTTCTCTCTAGATATTTAATTCAACTCATCGGTCCTTTTATGTAGGTAACTACAAAAAGACACAGTCTTGCATAACTGAAGTGAATGACGTGTGGTCAGTTGCAACAGAAAGACCTCGCTATGATGATTATCGTTTAAGTGAAGAATCGGAAGCAACTATTCTATTCAGTGGTTGTTCTTTTCGTCTAGTTTCTTAGCTTTCGAGTTCTCATTCTTTGTGTATAGATTATACTCTCATCCTCAAATGCAATCATTGCAAAATTAATTGTGGCAAGGGAGATGTGCATTAGCTTCATAGTGAGACCTCATTTGTTAATTTCTGTTTTTTATATAATTTGAAAGTCAATTTGCTTTTAAGTTTTGTCACATTATTTATGCCGCACCATGTAATACCATCAACAAACTTGACTCTTACAAAGATTGTGATCAAACTTTTACACTACATGTTAAAATTCCATGCCGTACATTTCACAACGAAAGAATAAACGCATAACATTGAATTTTCTTGTACAACGACGTTAAGCCTACCTCAGGTATCCACTTCGAGACAACATCATTATAAGAGTCTTCATCATTGATTGCATACATTATTATAGCAGCGTCACAATCTTTGTAGCAAGTATTTCGTAGATCACAAAGGTCAGTAGTATCACCTCCAGAAGTATCATGAAAGTGAACGTTTACTTGTTTTTTTATTAATTATGATTGGATTCTGTAGAAAGTCAAACTTTGTTGGTTCGTAATTCTTTTCAAAGGCACCGGTTTGATAAGCTGACAGAAGACAAGTTTTGCCTACTTTCAAATTTCCAACTTGAACAAGATGGACAACTTTCGGTGGATCGGGTATCTGAAATAAAAGTTGAATGGTGTGAATTGTTGAAGGAAAGACGTTGGGTCCTGAAAAAAAGCATTTAATTTTATTCCTTTTAACAAACAATTGTCACCGCATAAAAACCATCTGCAGTTATTTATTTGCTGCTGCCAAAACTTTATTTCTATTGAATCAATGGAAAAATATGTGCATTTTGTGCATCATCTAGCCACATCCTTTAATATTAACTGTTTGACAAGATTGTTTGCATTTATGGCATGAAAGGGCAATAATTAAAGATGTTAATGGTTCGATATGTCTTGGATAAAGTTTCTGAATTGTAACAGATAAATGACATCATTATTATTCATAATAATAGCTCTATGCTAAAGAGCTATGCCAAACACATCAGTCTTTGTATAACATTATGATAATGCGTGACTGTATCTTAATGGCACAAATGAAGGTCAGCAGCATAACCAATCCTGTCTGCAGAAGAAAGGGCTAGTACTTAATGGAAGAACAAAAGGAGATGCCATCAGTCGGATGCACTTGTAGATGGTGATGTGAGTGCACTGTGGTTCACAGAAAATTATTGAAATCATAAATAAAGGCATCTGTATTGTCAAGAAAAATGTAGATATTAAGGGGCATAAAATAATCCGAATAGTTGCAGTCCAAAACTTATTAGAGGCATTTTTTGAATAATTTGTTCCTTATGAACGAGTTGTTGAGAAAAAACAGATAATTACAGATCACTTATAACAGAAAAATGCTTATAATAAAGTCTATCGCAAGTTAAGCACAAAATCTCGATTAAGCCCGCATTTACTTATATGGTGCATTTGAAGTTCCGAAGTAACAAATATCGATATCTGGCACGGCATGGATGTGGACGTATTGGAGGTACAAAAAAAGAACATTTGGTCAAATGCAGCTATAAGTGGTAATATTTCACAAACACCAAAATGCTTCCCTTGAAATTGAATAACAAAAGACATCGGTTAATGTTTATTTGAAGTTTGGCAATTTTCCGCGCACCTGGAAGCATTACTGTCAGTAGTAATGATCGAAAACTTCTTCAAGTGCTGTAGGCTATTTAATGAAATTTAGAGGCTGCCAATAATTTCGCCTTGCAGCTTTGTCAATGCCAGGTGGTTCATCGTCATTTTTTTAATTGCATGAAATAGCCTACAGCACCTAAAATGTTTTCAATCATTACTGCGTCATGAATTCGTGCTTGTTAAATAGATAGAATAAATAATAATCAAATATTTTCAAATAATTTGTTATTTTTTCATATTTTAGATGCAAGCATTGCAAGAATGACATATCAATCAATGCTCTTACCCCATACTTTCACGTAAAAACTAGAAAAAACTGGCTATTGCTGCCAAAAATGTTTTAAGATCAATTCCAAACCCTTAATTCCCTACGTTGAAGGATACCCTCAGTAGTAAGTAAAACTCCACTTCTGGATAGCGCAAGATGGCCGCCATCGCTGAGTCCCCCCCCCTCTGGCACGGCAGAGTGTCGTGGTCGGCCGCCGTGGTGCTTCGTGTCTGAGTCCCCCCCCCTCTGGAACGACAGAGGTTGTGGTCTGTCGTGGTGTGCCGGCCAGGTGGGTTCACGTTCACAACATGTTCGCTGACGTCCCCCCTCCCTCTGCAACGACAGAGTGTGAGACTCGGGTGAGTTGGTCCGACCGCTTGGTTGAGGTGGGCGACCGTCTAGGTTGATGTGGGCGAACGCCAGGATTAGTCTTGAGGGTATAGTGTGTGATGTTTTTGGTGCAATCTGCTGAATGTTGGGTTGTAAAATGGGTTGTTTCGAGTGGAAGGAGTGGTCGGATGAGAAAACGGAGGTCGGATTCGTATTCAGCGTGAAATTCTGCATCGGTAGGGTGAGTTTCAAGTCAATCGGTGAGAAAAAATTTTCAACATTTTTCGAAAAACGACAGAGTTAGAATTTGGGATGTTTTGGTGTGTAGCGTCAAAACGAAGCATCGGATGAGAAAACGGAGGTCAGATTCGGATTCAGCGTGAAATTCTGCATCGGTAGGGTGAGTTTCATGTCAATCGGAGAGAAAAAATTTTCGGCTGACGTCCCCCCCCCTGGACAGCTTGCTTCGATTTTGGCTTCCAGTGGACGGATTTTGTCGTGCGATAGCTCGTTTGAAAGCTAAGAGTGAGACAAATTCAGTGAAAGAATCGGCTTGTTCCTATCTGTCTTCGTTCAAAAGTTAGAGCGGTTACAAGATTTTAGGTCGGAGCTCGCTTACCTGAAAAAATCCTAAGTGTCAGAGTGACTTTGTATGGGTAAAATTTTGAAAATTTTCCAAAGTGTGGAATTTCGACCTGGGACCGTTATTAAAAAAATTTTTCATCAAATTTCACTGACCTCCCCCCCCCGACAGCAATCTTCTAACTTTGGTTCTAGTGGACGGATTTTGTCTTACAGCTACTCGTTTGAAAGAGGAGAAAAAACTGCTCGACAACATTTTTTGTTGCGAGTCAATCGGACCAGCCGTTCAAAAGTTAGAGCGGTTACAAGATTTTAGGTCGGAGCTCGCTCACCTGAAAAAATCCTAAGTGTCAGAGTGACTTTGTATGGGTAAAATTTTGAAAATTTTCCAAAGTGTGGAATTTCGACCTGGGACCGTCACCAAAACATTTTTCATCAAATTTCACTGACCTCCCCCCCCCCCGACAGCAATCTTCTAACTTTGGTTCTAGTGGACGGATTTTGTCGTGCAATAGCTCGTTTGAAAGCTAAGAGTGAGACAAATTCAGTGAAATAATCGGCTTGTTCCTATCTGTCTTCGTTCAAAAGTTAGAGCGGTTACAAGATTTTAGGTCGGAGCTCGCTCACCTGAAAAAATCCTAAGTGTCAGAGTGACTTTGTATGGGTAAAATTTTGAAAATTTTCCAAAGTGTGGAATTTCGACCTGGGACCGTCACCAAAACATTTTTCATCAAATTTCTCTGAATGAGGGGGGGGAGGGGGGGTCAGTGAAATTTGATGAAAAATGTTTTGGTAAAGGTCCCAGGTCGAAATTCGGAAGTTTTAAATTTTTCAAAATTTTCACCACACTGGAGCTCTCACACTTAGGAATTTTTTCACTTGTGGCATGTTACATGCACATGTGCTGACGGACCAACTTCCCGTGGTCATATGAGAATGGTTCAGGTGTCATATTGTAAAGAATGATGAGACGAATCGTTTGCAACAAACCGCATGTCGCTACGATGAATACTTTCGGAGATAGAGCCATTTTAAGTTTTCTTCCGAGCATATATAAACCCCCGACAACGTAAGTCTGATCACTTCATCGAAAGACGAGGTAAGCGACGGTCGTCGCTCTGAGCTCCCGATATCGGGTGTTTCAAAGGACTCTATCTTTTGAAGTAGGCAAGCTATCTTCTTACTTCAAAGTTTGTATGATAGAGTTTGATAGTGTCTTTACTACTGATAAAATTTTTTAAAAGTAGTATGAGTAGTAAAATGCGGAATTTTTTAAAAATTCTTAATTTTCACTTTTTTCAAAGTTTTAACATATAGACTAAGGTTTTCAAGTATCCTGAGTTCAAATCTGCTATCAGATTTGAAATTTAACTAAGTCTAAGGCAGCTTTGAGGGGTTAGATCCCAGCTACTGATCACTACCTTTGACTCGGCGTTCCTGTTACCACTTCGGGGCAGTGACAATGATGTCTTCAGCTGTAAAGAGCGGGTATCGGGGAAGATCTCTCACTTCCCTAGTGATCAGTACAAGGCCTTCGGGCTGTTGACGGGATCGAGTGTCACTCACTACACTCTTTAGGAATATGACTGTACAACATGATTCCAAACTTATACAAATTTCATTATCTTACAGCTAACGATAAATCTAACATGGCTAACGACAAAAATCGTAAATACCATATCAAAATGTGTGTGTGCGGTCGTATAAATCGCAGTGCGGACGCCAAGGCTCACGTCAAGAAGGCGGGCACCGGCCACATGATTATCTTGAATAGGGTTGCGTGCGTGAAGTGTAGAGTGCTGAAGGGTGATGAGGATGAGGCGCGTTTTTACAGAGTGCATGCTGACTGTAGTGGTGGTTTAGTGACTGATTTGAGATTTACGCAGTTGATTGTGGAAGAGAGGGAGCGAATGTTGGCGATCGAGCGAGAGGGTAAGGCTGAGAATGTTGTTGAGAATGTTGTTGAGAATGTTGTTGAGAATGATGAGTTGGCGAGAGCGGTTGCGTCGTTGGAGGGTGAGATTGGGCGAAAGAGAGTGCTTGAGAGTGATGATGAGGATGATGTGGATTTGGATAGGGAGCGAGTGAGGAAGCGTGTGAGGAAGTTGAGCTCTTCGTCATCGGAGGTGTCAGACATCGTCATCACCGACCCCCCGAAGAGCTCATCTTCCCCAATAGTGAAGGGTGGTGGGGTACGGAAGCAGTCGGCGCGGTGGGATGAGGACATGGAAAAGAAGCATGTGTCGCAGCAAGCGGCACATGCTTTGTTGGTAGATCGCTACGAAAGTTTGAAGAAGGTGAATGAGAGAACGTTGAGTGAGTTGAGTGAGCTGAAAATGAAGGAGGTGAAATGTAAGGAGGTGGCAGATGAGAATATCCGTATGAGGCGTGTTGTGAAAGAGTTGAAGGAGAATGTGCGAGTGTTGGAAGACAAGAATGATGAGTGTGAGAAGAGGGCGAGTGCTGCGGAGAGGAGAATGGGAGAGGCAGAAGCGAAGTTTGAGGAGATGATGAAGGAGATGAGTGTGTTGAGAGCGAGGAATGTTGAGTTGGAGAGGACTGTGGCTCGGCGGGGTGATGAGAGGCAGGCGTGTGAGAAGTTGGAGCGCATGAGGGATGAGTGGGAACGTGTGAATGAGGATCGTTTGTTTGAATTTCACATCCCTATTCGGGATAATCATTTGGCCGGCGAAGTCCTCATCAACCAAAGTCTCGATGAAAGTATAGTATGCTACAATGGTCATCCGAGTAAGAAATGCCTCCACGCCACACTAAGAATGCGCGGGCATCTGCACAAATTTTCAATCAGGAAGCCCGCGAGACTGCCTAAGGATGACTAACTTGGTAAGTGAAAAGCAAATAAGATAGTATATCCTATTCTAATACATATCATTTTCATTGCAGATCTTTGCCCGCCTTCACCACCCCATCAATTTACTCCCGAGAACGAACCATCGGCTCTCTTAAGGGCCACCTAGGGGCAAGACATGATAGAACCTCCACGCGGTTTGCCCTGGGCAGTCTTCGGACTGGCGAATACTATCATTAAGTTGAATCTGCTATCAGTCAACTTGAACGTTGCGTCGCGTTAGAGGGGTATATAAACCACTGCCTCTCATTTCATTTCATTTCAATCATGCAGACGCCGAACAGTCAAGTCAGCTCTCCTCGCGGACCGCAGTTAAGGCCGCGAAATTTATTTGAGGAGTTTGTCAGGCTAGAGGAGCAAGACAGAGTTTTTAATAATCTTGCTCGGATTGGCAATCCGATGACAGCAACTGCTGTCAATCCAACGGAATGGCGCTACATTCCACTTTTTAGCCATGTGCCAGTCAGTGTGGAAGTCGACAGTGCTACCAAAGAGAGAGTCAAAGACTCTCTCAGCAGAATTGGTAGGGTGTAAGATGACGTTACTCCCGAGAATGAACCATCGGCTCTCTTAAGGGCCACCATGGGGCAAGACATGATAGAACCTCCTCGCGGTTTGCCCTGGGCAGTCTTCGGACTGGCGAATACTATCATTAAGTTGAATCTGCTATCAGTCAACTTGAACATTATGCAGTCGATTGCTATCCCTGAAGCATTCTGATTCGCTGTTGAGCAATTCATTGTTGAAAACCCTATATAAGCCAGAAGATTGTAGCGCTTCTCATTCAATTTGAAGTCACGATGGAAGCGACATCTGCCGACAACATTCCCGTCTTCACTGATGAAGACAACGGCATTCCCGAGTTCGTCATCCTCGACGAGTGGGATGAGGAGGATGAGAAGAAGGGGAAGATCAAGAGGATCGTTTGGACGGATGAGGTATGGACTCCAAATACCACTCGCATCCGAAAGGTGCCAGATGCACCAGTACGACCTCGGCGGTATAGGGTCTATGACAACCTAACCGTCATACCCATTGACTATTCCAGTCAATAGTCAAATTCACGTCCCCCGAGAACGAACCATCGGCTCTCTTAAGGGCCACCATGGGGCAAGACATGATAGAACCTCCTCGCGGTTTGCCCTGGGCAGTCTTCGGACTGGCGAATACTATCATTAAGTTGAATCTGCTATCAGTCAACTTGAACGTTGCAAATGCAGTTCGGTGTAATACTTCCTTTCGACGGGCGTTCCTGTAAAGGGCGGCGGTGAAACCCGTAGCTATGTATACCGCAAGGGACATTCGGCAATGGTCAATCTTGTTAAACCTCTCTGCGTCATGTTTGCAAGTGATTGCCTCTGTCTCAACGTAGTATGCATTCGCGCCAGGGCGACATTTAGCCAACTGTCGAGGGTTGCCTAAAACTTTCCATTGCATACGTTATGAGAACCATGAGTTCTACCTGTCTCTATCAATGAGACGAATTGATGAATGGAATGAAATGGGAGGACACTCACGCGCCACACGCAACATAACACACTTCTCTCTTCCGTAGTCTAACAAGCTCTTTACACATGGATCGCAGTCGATTGCTATCCCTGTATCAGAAGTGTAAGCTATCTTAATTTATTTGACACTATTTCATCTACCATCATCGCCCATATGAAATGTTTTAAGATTTACAAGTTAGACTAAGCGTGCTACTATTTCCAAATGAAAAAGTATACATGGTTAAATCATCCACTTAAGCCCATCCGTAGTCTAACAGGCTCTTTACACATGGATCGCAGTCGATTGCTATCCCTGTATCAGAAGTGTAAGCTATCTTAATTTATTTGACACTATTTCATCTACCATCATCGTCCATATGAAATGTTTTAAGATTTACAAGTTAGACTAAGCGTGCTACTATTTCCAAATGAAAAAGTATACATGGTTAAATTATTCACTAAAGCCCCATTCAAGTAAGTCAGTATGAAAGCAAAGATAATACGAAATAAAAATTTATTATGGCATGTATTTCAAAAGGTCTTCATCGTCAATATCGTCCCAGAGTCTGGCTTCACATAGATCACAAAAACAGTTGAGCTGCTTTAAACGTTCTTCTGCAGCGTCCCTCACTTTCTCAATGTACGCCCACTCCGCCACGGTTCGCGGTTGGGAGTTAGGGGTGTACCACTCCCATATTTGATGCAAGTGCGACTTGCTGGTCATCTCCATCACCCCTTCGGTATCATATTGTAAATATTTCCACCGTATGCCTGTTAGGTCGGGCAACTCCTCTTCATCCTCCTCCGATAATGATAACTTTCGTATATTGTCGAGATTGTATGTCTTCTCCACCTTCACCTTTCTTGGTGCATTTGGTGTAACGAGCACCTTTGCTGATGTACATGGAGAGGAGAACTCCAATGCGGTATTTGGTGTTGTTGGAGGACTTGTCATGTTGTCTTTGAAATGCTGACTTTGAATAATGATAACTTTAACATTTTTCTAATTCTTAAGTATACACAAGCAGCCAATCAGAATGAACATCCAATGAATGAAGAGAATGAAAGTATATAAGCAAAGTGACATTCGTGTCATTTCACTCTGTCTTTGAGACGTATAAGTGAAGTGTTCTCTAGCAAATTCTATATTTGAGGCGTACAAGTGAACTGCTCTCTCGTGAATTCCAAATTTGAGACGTATTATTTGAGTGAAGTCTATATCTTGTTGAAGTATCAACCTTAAACTTGATTTCGTTGAAATGGTAAGTTGAAAATTTCTTCACTCATCTCCGTCAAACGTGTGGTTAATAGCATCTTCCTCAATTTCAGCCATCAACTTCATCACCAACGCCCTCCCTTCTCGAGGAAAGTTTAGAGTCGTTGAGTCAAGGTAGGTTGTAACAATACACTGAGACTTGAACAGAGATGATAGAATGATTTCTCTTTCAGGTGATGTGAGTTCCAGCTCAGGACTCTCGCGACAAGACAACGAGTGGGAATGTGCCGACTGCGGACATATGTTTACAAGGAAGCACAGTCTCCTTCGACACATCAAACAACGTGTGTGTCAACGCAAAGCGGCGTCAATCTCCGGAGGTGAAGTTGATTCTGACGATGACATCTCCTTTCCTTGCGATTTGTGCCCTCTTTCTTTTGATAGCCACTTTCAGCGATCTTCGCACAGACTTCAACACACGCATGCAAATGATCACTACACCAACGGTACCTCTACCATCTCCCTCATTAATGTTTCACATAATAATTTAGTACGCGACTACTGCATGGAGTCCAATACTCAAATAGTAGATTTTCCTGAGTGGCTCCTTCAAAATTCTAACATTATCGAAGCGCTCTTCAACAATTTAGACAATTTTAGAATGAAGGCGCTCATCTACCTTAAACTAAAATATATTAAGATAGATTTTCAAACGGGTCAAGTGACGGAGAGAATACAGTTTCATGTTCCTTCCTCTTCCGCAACCGAAGTTGTAGACTGCGAGTCTTGGCTAAATTTTCACATTCAATGTTTAAAATCAAATGTAGATAAATTCAATCAACGCGACAGCGCTCTCATTTTTGATGGTGTGGACTCAGCCATATTCAAAATTTCACTATTAGAAAGTCATGCAGCTCGAGGCACATTTAAACTACCAAAAACGTTGTATAATAAGAAAGCTGTCATCAATGTCGATTGTAAATCACAGTGTTTCAAATATGCAGTCCTATCCATCCTTCACTATAATGATATCAACGCGAATCGAAATCATACCTATAGCTATAGACAGTGGGAGGATGAACTAGACTTTGAAGGTTGTGATAGTAACAACATGAAAATCAAAGATGTAGAAACGTTCGAAAAACATAATAAGATTAAAATTGTCGTTCACGTGTGGGAGAAGGGGTTGAAGGGTGCCCGCTATAATTCACGTTCAACTTGTTATGAACGTGTAGTCAACCTCTTATTAGTAAAACAAGATGATAGCGAGGAATGGCACTACTGTGGTATTCCCAAAATCTCTCGCTTGTACACTCACTTGGGGCACTCTAAAAGAGGTGAACATTTTGTATGCGACCGCTGCATCCGCTCCTTTTGGAGTAAAGATAAATTTGAAACTCACTATGAATGGTGCAAGCGAGGTAAATTACAAATGGAACGCATGCCCAAAGATAAAATATTTTCACATAGGGATAATGGTGACGAATTAAGTCCCCTGCGTGTCATTTACGCAGACATAGAATGCTACATTGATGATATCATCCACAAGCCAGCAGCCATATCCTGCTATGAAGTATGGCATGACCACTTTAGGAATAGACAAAACAAAATGCATACTTGGCAAGGTGAAGATTGCATTTCAAAATTTCTAGAATTTCTCGATAAAGCTGCTAAATTTCAACAATCATATGATTCCCAATTGCAGCGTAAGTCACTACATATGTCAGATGAAGACAAACAAAAATTTGAAAGTTGCACATCCTGTCCTAAATGTCATAAAACGTTTGATGACGATAAAATTAAGAAAGTGCGTGATCATGATCACATCACTGGTAAATTTAGAAACGCACTCTGCTCCAAATGTAACTTTTCACTTAGGTTGAGACGTCGTGTACTACCCGTCATTTTTCATAACTTTAAGGGCTATGACAGTCATATGCTCATAAAAGGAGGGTTGAGCCAGATGAAATCGTGGCAGTTTAATGTAATAGCACAAACGAGAGAAAAATTCATGGCAATGACAGCAAAAGTACCAGTAGATAAAACTAAAGAAAATAAGACAGTCTTCTTCGAAATAAAATTTTTAGATTCATTTCAATTCATGTCAGCGTCACTAGCTTCTCTCGTTCGTAATCTCAAGTTTCTTCCCCATAGTCAAACTTTGAAGAAACACTATCCAAACTTAACGGATGAAATAATCACTCGCAAAGGAGTCTTTCCTTATGCGTATTTTAGCTCAATGTCTAAACTAAATGAAACAACCCTTCCTTCCATTGACAAATTCAAAAACGATTTGACGGGTGAAGATTGTCCAGTAGAGGACTATGAACATGCTCAAGAGGCATGGTTAAAATTTGATTGTAAAACGTTTGGCGATTATATGATCGCTTACTTAGAATTAGATGTCATTTTGCTGGCTGATGTCTTTCAGGAATTTCGACGAGTGGCATTAGAAGAAGACAAATTAGATCCTGTCCACTTTGTCAGTCTACCAGCCATGTCCTTTAAATCAGCCTTTAAAATGACTGGTGAGACCATTCATCTCTTACAAGACCCGGAGATGTATAATATATTTGAGCGCGGAATACGCGGTGGTCTCACATTTGTAAATAAACATCATATAAAATCTGAAACAGTAGGTGATGATCATATCCACCTAAAGTACTATGACCAAAATAATTTATATGGTAGTTCACTGTCTAAACCACTACCTCATTCCGAGTTTAGTTGGTTAAATCAAGATGAGCTTGAGTATTACTCCAACCCTTCAAACATACTGAAGATTCCAGATGAAGGTGATTGGGGATATTATTTTGAAGTGGATTTGATTTATCCAAATAGCATTAAAAATAAAACTGCTGATTTCCCACTCGCACCTGAATCTGGCGAAGTGACTGAAGATATGTTTTCACCATTCATGTCACAATTTCATAATAACTTAACAGAGTGTGGACAGCCAAGGTACAAACCATGCCGCAAACTTTTACTCACCCAATATGATAAGAAAAATTATCTCGTACACTTCTGCATATTAAAATTCTATTTAGAAATGGGCATGCTTCTAAAGTCAGTTCACCGCATTATCAAATTTAGACAGAAAGCCTTCCTCAAACCCTACATAGATAGTAACAGTCAAAAACGTGCACTAGCCCAAAATAATTTTGAAAAGGATTTTTATAAATATAAGAATAACAGTCTATTCGGAAAGACCATGGAGGATGTTAGAAAACGCATAAACTACAAACTAGTCGTTGATGAACAAAAATATCACAAATTGACCTCATCACCTCTTTTCATTGATAGAGACATCATCGATGAGGATCTTGTAGGTGTTAAAATGATTAAATCAGAAGTTGAGTTGTGCAAACCCATCTATATTGGGCAAGCCGTTTTAGATTATTCCAAGCTTGAAATGTATCAACTCTTCTACAAAATATTAAAACCATGCCCTCTCGTAAAAGAGGTTCGCTTGCTGGGTGGTGATACAGATAGTTTCTTTTTAGGAATTACCACTCAAAAAGATTTAAATTTTAATGAAGTAGGCAAGTCATTAGAAAAATATTTCGACACATCTAACTACAATCCCACTCATCCACTCTATTCCATACAGAATAAAGCCAAACTTGGTTGTTTTAAGGATGAAACAGCAGGAAAGGAAATAGATGAAATGATTCTCCTCCGTCCTAAAATGTATTCCATGAAACTAAAAGAATGTGCAGATAGTATTAAGCGTGCTAAAGGTATATCAAAATCCATTGTTCATAAAATGAAACATCGGTCCTATAAGAAGGCCTATAAAAATAAAACTATAACGTTTGTCAATATGACAATCTTAAAATCTCAAGTTCATACTGTGAAAACGTACACATTTAAGAAACGAGCACTTTCAGCATGGGAGGATAAGAGGTGTTGGATAGGACATAACACATCTCTTCCACATGGACATCCTGACACAAACATACCTCCACCCAAAAGAATAAAACTCACGCTACCACATTCAGGAGATGTATTGACATAATCAACTTTAACTCAGTATTTTGATGTTGCTTTTTGTAGATATACATGGTTGTTTTATGTATCGCATGAGATCGTTTCTTCCTTGTGAATATATGCCTACAGTCAGCCCATTCCCCCTATATCTGTGAAAAGACTTTTTCATATACATATTTTTATTTCAATAAACATATCACAATGACTTCACTTTGTTTTCCGAAACACTAAAGTTACGAGGGATTTAGTATCTTTCACGTGGATGCACTCTTGTAAACCATTGGTAATTTTGATAGCAATAGAGGGTATAGTTTGTTTGATGACGGGATGATAGAAAATAGATTCAAACATCTTCTCGACTATTCCATATGAAGCGTCTTTATCATGAATGAAATCACGTAAAATGTATTCTTTTTTCTCACCAACAGAAATAGGTAGAATCAAATCACTTTGAATGTAAAGGTGCTGTTCATGTTTATCAAGTGTCATTGGTGTTTCTATACCAATCGTATGCGCAGCAGCAAACACAGTTTGTAGCATTGAAAAACCAAAGAGTTTTTTCAAATTTTTACTCAATTGACATTGAATGTCATCACCCAGTCTCAGAACAACGCGTTGATTTTCAATTGAAAACGAAATGTGGTGTGTCTTTACATCATATTTACTTTTCATCACATGCTTCAACTTCTGTTGTATATAAGGATTTACTACATGAATGAAGCTTTCAACTGTATGATATAGACGCGGCATTATATTGATAGCAACTTTAGATTCTTCATAAGACTGGTAAATTTTCTTGATGCGATCGCCATAGATGTCCACCCACCATTCATCATTAACTGAATCAGCTTTAGTGTGATATTCATGAGAAGCATACACCACACCGCTTCCAATAATAGGTGTATAATGTCTTACAAAATGACGCAAGGTTGGAGAGAAATAAACTGTAAGTTTGTCATTATATTTCTGAATAACCAACTTATTTTTGTCCGCCATAATTTTCTCTCCATACTTCTTACCCACAGTCTCATTCCATCGTTTTACTAACTCAATAAGTGATAAAGGTTGAACACCACGCTTTTTCAAAATGATGCGTTCTTCGCATTCTACAACATCTTCATCAAATATTTTAAATCTATAATGAAATTTGTTGATTCGATTTGAATAAACTTTTCTAACATTTGCAGTAGCAATTGACGTTAGATGTAGTCCATGACCAAAACCAAGATGCGGATAGAATTCATTATCCAACCTCAGCGTAAGACCTTTAGTAAAAGAATGAAAGCGGAGGAACTGTCTCCCACTCCAATGATAGATAGTAAACTCATAAGCTTTCTGATTTTTATTCTTCATGATGGAAGTATTACCACTGTTGAATGCCTTAATAATTTTCTCATTCCCAAATGGTTCATAAGAATCTGATTTTATCTGAATCCATTCATAGTTCCACTTTCCATCTGATGTTAAATTGTATGGGAACTGAAATGCATTATTCATCGTTATTCCATCATGGGTGCGAGGAGTCAATATCATTTCTTCCAAATCATTCACATTCTGAATATTGCTATCATAGCAAATACTAGAAACGCCAACCTCCCATTCACCTTCTAAATGCAGTGGCCGATTTAATTCTACTCGATAGTCTGATGGTTTATTTTTGGGAAATTTATTCATAGAAGCATTACTGGGCAAGTAGATTAGAAACGAGTCCTTATTTTCACTTTCCATATTATTCACATTGGAAAAAATATATTAGCATACGTTTGCATTAACTCTTCATTCGGAAATGGAGTGTGATACTTGTCACAGCATCTTTATGAAAAGGAATCAACGCACCAGCATCGTCATAAATGGCAATATCAATTTGTGGGATGTAGTTTGATTTCAGCTTTGTATAATGCACTTTCTTGAAAGTATGCTCAGATAAAATACTGCAGCTCTTTGGCTGGTATGGTATCATTGCTAGCAATGGAGCTTCAACATCTCCCACACGTACATCTTCACCAATATTGGAATATATCTGAAAATAGTTAATACGACGCGATAGCGACATGTCTGCGCTAGCTTTGGTTACAGTACCACTTTTAAAGATATTTTGGTCAAAACCCAAAATGTCCATTAGAGTTTTATCCATAATTAGTTCAATACCTTTTCCACTTATAGTGAGAGACAAAGTACCTTCTTTTTCAGAAAATGAAATATGTTGCTCATTAATCACTTCATTTAAATAATCTACAACCAATTTAACCGAAGTAATAATGCGAGGCATCAACACTCTTGTTTCATGTAAGATACCACCTAAAGGCTCTACACACTTTCTGTATAAAGATACGGTCCATTCTGTATCAAATTGATTTGACCTTTCACATGGTAAATGTTGCATATCAGATTTTCCATGAACAGCTGCAGAACGATGTCGTAAGAACTGATGAAAATCTTTTGAACAAACTAATACTAGATCATCATCATTTAATTTACTTATTGCAATATGATTAGATGATTTAATATAAGTCAATGCTGCCACTTGTTTACCATCAACTCGAAGGAGATAATTAAATTTCTTCAATAATGTTTCAGGAGTCATGTTTGTCTTTCTTGGCTTAATCACAATCTTCTTCACCAACGTCTTCTCATTTCTTGGAATAAGATCTACATAATAAGCTTCCTCTCGATATATTAACTGTTTATGACCACTTATGTGGTAATTAACGTTAAAATTATCATAGCTTGTCAAGGCGCTAGCGAGGTAGCCTAAATCATTTCTTAAACTTGGACTTAAACCAACAATCCAATCTTTCTCAACTACATGATGTACATAATTATAATCATCATTGTGCGGAGTAAATTGGACAATATGTTTACACGCTTTATTCAAGAAATCATATATAAACTTTTTACATGATAAGAGATCTTTCTTTGGCCACTGTGGAATGTATACTCGGCACCCCTTTTCACATTGATAAGCAGCTGTACGCCTCATATTAATAGTCATCACCTCATGATCAAAAGTATAGACACAGTTGCTATAAACAAGTTGAGTGACACCCACTTCCCAATTTCCATTTAGCTGTTGTGCATGATCAATGGGAGTAGAAAAGAGTGCAGCTCGATTACTAGTAAATCTCTTTGTAGCCGCATTGCTAAGCAAAATATGATAAAACGACATTTTTATATTGCTAATCTGCAACTTTGCATAACATCATGAAGACTTGGATTTTGGACTCTCTACAATATATCAGAGTTGATCGTGATGGAAACGTACATTTCAAAAATTCTCATGGTCATACATCAAGAGGAATTACATTAACATGGCGACAATTTGTCAACCTCAATGATATCATGAGGGATTTGGAATATTTTGAAACATTAAGATTCATCTCCTTGGGTGATCAAGTTTGGCTTCAACATTACAGAAATGAAATTCAAATCTACCATTCTCATTCCGCAAACTGTTTCTCATTTCGCAAATACAATTGGGAGAAGTATAGAAGATATATACATCGCTCCATCATGACATTTATTCGTCGTGAGTTCATCGCCCTACTATGCAAATCTTAATCAGACATGACTACCACGCACCATGAGTTGGAAATTAGATTCCCTACAACGTATTGAAACGGATCATGATCGAAACGTCTATTTCAAAGATTCAACTGGAAATGTGAGAAGAGAGTTTGCTTTATCTTATCGTCATTTTCAATCTCTACATCATATCATGAAGGACTTGAAATACTTCTATATGAAAAGACATTCACGTATTGGAAATCGCATCTGGCTGCGCGTCAACAATCGGCGAATTCAACTCTATCATTCCCAACTTCATACTAACTTCACATTTCATCAAGGTAGTTGGGAAAAGTATAAAAGGAAGGTACATCGCTCAATTTACTCATTCTTTCATCATGAAGCGCCATCGCTACACCATCGTCAACATTCTCCGTCGCTTCAGACTCTACACCAAAATCGATCTCACAACATTACACCAACAGCTTCCAAACAGCAAGTATTACCCGGGCCGTCCTCAAATGTTAGTGGTGAAGATGAACAATTCACGGAATCTTCAACTCTTCCCAAATGGGACTGTACAGATTCTCGGCGCCCTTTCTCATTCATCGGCGCAGTCAATGCGCTTAGAGCTACAAAGACTACTACGTCGGATATGGAAGAGGGAGAGGTGTGTGATGTCGAATCTGACTGTGGACAATATGGTGATCTCTACTCAATTGAGTGACAGTCTATCATTTTTGAAGATTCGTACCAGCAGTTACAGTTTGTGTTATGAACCCGAACTTTTTCCTGCAGCTCTCATTAGTTGTTGGTTACCTGTGCATGTGGCAATCTTTCATAATAGTAAAGTGATCATTACTGGACTAAAATCTCATGTACAAGCAAATATGATCCTAGACTATCTCATTGAGTATGTACGTACCCAGCGGATTGTAAAATAAAAAACAATTTTTCCAACATGATGTTTTTATTTCAAATCATGATAGAACTTACAAATCATTTTTTCATTAGAGGATGGATTACATGAAAAGTTTTGAATAACAGATGCAAATCGAGATACATGTAAACGTCTTAAGATGAAGTACAGTACAAAAGCACCACACGTTGATGAAAGTGGATGTTGTAGTATGCGTTCATTTCGCTGATATTGACGCGTATGTTTTCTCAACCACTGCTGTGTTGGTATATTTGGAGGTTGAGCAAGAGAGTCAAATAGTTCACCACGTCGGTCTTCTCCAATAAAGATCGCTTTCCAATGCTCACCGCCTAAATTCTGTGAATGAGTGTTTAGCACAATAAAGATGGGATAGTGATTTACTGCAGGTGGTAAGGTATCGAGTGAATAGACATTATCGAAAGCTTTCAACGTCGCTTCGTCTGCATTACGCTGCACTTTAGTCTTAATATCGTCAGCAGTCAACCAACTCATTAACGATTATACTGAAGAATTACGTCACGATACTTTGTAATTTCAATATTTGAATCGAAGACTGCATAAATTAATACATTGATCGTCTCAGGTAGTGTTCTTTTGAACGTCAAATCCAAACGAATATTATGAGGCACGTTCGCTTGACGATAGGGTGCACTAATATCGCTGTCAGCAGTCAAATCAAATGCATAAATAGTATATCCACTCTTAAACTCTTTCATAGTCAGTCCGTTGGTGTCATCCGTATTGTAAAAGCCAAAGACATCCATAAAATCAACATAACTGCGCATAAATTGATCCGAAGCAAAATCTGGTTTGTAGGGTGGACCAGGATGACTCACACCATTTACACGTAAAGCAATTTCACTTAATTGATTGTGTTTAAAATTGAAAGGATTCTTCTTTATATTACCATTAAATGCATCATTTTCAACCATTGCCACCATGAGGAGCTTCGGTGCTTCCGATGGAAAGAGGCCATCTTTCATGAAACTCTTTTGATCTTTCGGAATTGTAAAGGTGAGAAGCTTTGTATGCTGAACGGGGTAAATGGCATTTTGGCGGTTAAGACCTTCAGCATGCCCTCTAATGACACTTGGATTCGGTACTACTCGACGAATGTAAAGTGCAATATCTTCCACATGAATTCTAAAATTGTCAACTTTAGCAAATGCATTCAGCGCAAATTCAGGCTTATTCAATGTCAGCTTGAGTCGCATGCTGGTATTACACAGTAAAAACTTTGACTGTCTAAAGAAGTCTAAATTCAGCGGACCATATAGCTGACATACTCTACTATCTTTAATCATAGCAGATCGCTTTACAAAGCCACTGTTTGTTTCAACATCAAATTTTCCTGCTTCATCTCTGTACCATCCCATGGCTTCCATATGACTTTTTTGTGCTGCTGGATGAAACTGTGATACATGATTGAAATATGATTTATAGGGATAATCGCTTTGACCACCTTCCACCTGCTGCTCTCCAATCGTTAGAGAAACATCGCGAAGTAATGTAGTCAATGGTAAATTGTTCAGTCCAACTTTATGTGTATCGTCAATAGCAGTTCCATCTGCTTGCTGAATTCTAAACCTCAAATCAAGCATCGCATAACTCAAATCTATGTAGTCATCACTACCACCAGGAATAACAAATTCAATGGGGCCAGCATTCTCAGCTGTTCGAGGATGATAATCTACAATACTTGAACTAAGAATATCTGTCTGTATGGCTTGTTGATCGAACAAACAAAAACCGGAAGTTTTACACTCCATGATTAGAAGTTATAGCAGCGTCGTCGTTTAGCGCCTGATGAATGATTAGAGCCTCTGCGACGTTTGCGTGAATGCCTTTTGACTGAAGATCGCACCTTACCAGCTCCGCGATGTTTCCTCCTTCCTTTTTTCATTCGTTTAGGTGATTTCTTTCCTTGAGTAACACCAGCAATGGTCTGCTTCAATGTTTTTAAACCGCGTTCCTTCCCACGATTCAACAAACTGCTCTTAAAACTTCTACCTCTGGAAAGATCACTAGCAACATCACCAGCAAAGCCAACGGCATTACTTAAAACATTTCGTTTTAAAGATCTACCGACATTGGATATGAGAGGTGCTACAACAGATTTCAGTGCACCAAGTATGCTACCTCCACGTTGGCGGAGAGCACCGATGTAAATTTGTCCTCCGCCACTTACATAGGAGGGTCGTGAATAAAATGAGGCAGTTGGATTCATAGCTCAAACCCTAAACATTGTTAGTTACAACTTTGCATGAATCACTGTCGATCACTTAGATGAAAGATGTCGGCACGACGCATCCAAGAGTTCATACTTGAAGGATAACCAGTCCATTTAACAAGACACCATTCTTCACCTTGCCGTTTTTTACATCGAATGATTTTCTCTACCAAATATGTTTCACTTTCAGTGACTACCTCAATCTCATCGCGGTAAAAGCTACCCTCAATTTCTTCATTATCGTAATCTTTCAACTTGTAGGTGGTCGGAGAGTCTTTTTGATTAATCCTTGATACTGTAAATACCTCCTCTGTCCAATTCGGGAGGTACCCTTTAGCAAAAACACTTTTCACTTTTGAGATACGAACTTTATCGCCAATTTTCACATCACTTTTCACATGAGTGCGTTTACGTTGGAATGATTCGCGCACTTTATCTACATTGTCAGCATTTACATCTACTGGTCTGAGTCCAATAGAACGATGGATAGAGTGATTGTAGGCATGGAGTGTATCTTGTAGAACCTTTGTCCAATTTTGTGTCAAGTTGGCAGTAAAATGTCGCCACAAGCGATTTTTTAATGTGCGATTAAAACGTTCAACGAGTGCAGCTTTATAAGCGCTCTTTACACTAAACAACTCAATGTCATGCCTCTCAAATAATCTTGTCACATGCTGATTTTCAAACTCTTTCCCTTGATCACTCTGAATTCTTTTTGGAATGCGACCTTCTCGAAAAATTGTTTGGAATGCTTTTGCTACTCCTTTCCCTTCTTTAGTTTTTAAAGGTTGAGCCCACGCATAACGCGAGAAAATATCAATGACGGTTAAAATAAAATTATTGCCCGAGTTATGTTTTGAAATGGAGGCAACATCACACAAATCTGCTTGCCACTGTTCATCGATGTCATGAACAATATAATGGCGGGTGCGGTACTTCTTTTTCGCTTGTTTGTGGAGTGTATAGGTAGCCTGACCCTTTAACCATCGTTTCACTTGTGATTGTGGAAGACCACTCGCTTTTGATAATTTCTTGATAGATGCAAATCCTGCCGGATGTTTTACATCATAATAGATTGACTTCAAACGTTCAGTCGATGACGGCTGACTCTTTTTCCTCCTTCTCATCTTTTTGTTTTCTTCCCTTTCTACATTTACAACAACTGCAGCATTTAGCTTTAGCGGTTTTGCGATCGTGTTCACATTGCTTAGGGGTTTCATTATGAGAGCTGGCGCAGCAAGTGCAAGTGACAACGACATTCACCTCTGGCGGCTCATTACATGGCAAGCAACACATCTGCTTCATATTAATAGTCTGAGAACATGTATTTCCTAGGAGGAGCTGTTTTACGTTTTCCTTTTACCAGTTTTAGTGGCGATGTAGATCTACGTCGAGTTCTTCCTCTTGTTTGCTTAGTGAGTGTGGGAGGGGATGTAGCAGGTGACGTCTTAAACCAATTTGTTGGCATTTTCATCGTCTGAGGCATTGGAGTAGTAGCCACTGTTGAATCAAGTTCTTTCAATGTCTCATTATTTAAAGCAAATTTTGGTACATTATGCTTTTTCAATAGTTTAAGAAAGTATGAACAACCAGGTGGAACATAGCCCTGACGGCGCTTTCTACGTGTCGCATACTGAATCAAGTCTTCATAACGTGAAGCATCAATCACTTTATTTTCATCTGTAATGATTTCTCCTCTATCATTTACATTGAGATGTGGTTCAATACTGTTGAAAAGAGATATGGCATGTGCGCGAGATGCTAAAGGTGTAGCAGTCGATACAGAGTCACGCATCTTATTCTTCAAGTTTTTCAATTGCTCAACAGTTTCCGATTGTAATAATACAGCACGATGTGGATCTTTGATGTGAACATTTTGCTGATAATCTATTTCTTTCCTATACATTTGATTTGCAAGAGGTTGCTTTACTTGCTGCATGGCAGTCAATTGTACATATTCATCCTGAGGAATAACAATCATGCGAGAATAAGAACTCATAGTTTGTAGATAATCATGGGAGTTTTCAAAATATCACTTCGAAATCTAAATTCTTCCGGACACTCTTGCGTAAAGTCAATGAATAAGTAACCGTATGGTTTTTCAGTAGCTGCTTGAAAAATTTCAATTAAGGCTTTTGATCCTCTGGGTGCAACTTGTCGCGCTAAAATTTCAAATTGACTTTTATCTCGCGGATTCTTGAAAATAGCATAATAGTGTGTATTCAGGTTTCGTGTACGAGCTTCTTTTCCATCAGGAAACAAATTTTGTGTGATATAAATGATAAAGCACCTTTTATGGTGTGCTGCGCGAGTGAACATATCTGTAACATCTTTTGAATTCTTACTTTCTTTTAATAAATCATCCAATACAACAACATCATTAGACTCAAGTTTATCCACTGGAATAATTCCTTCATGTCGAATAAAGTTGCGACTTTGCAATTCCTGAAACAGCGACGGTTGATAAATACCATAACACCAACTCACTCGATTGATAGGTTCCTTAAACAACTCCCTTCTTTTATCCAATAAATTCAGCGTGAAAACAGTTTTACCTGCATGAGATGGACCTGATACAGTCAGAACTTTATCACATTGAAGTCTGAAATCCATTTTATCACTTTGAGATTCAACATTTGCATAATTAACGCTTAGAGCCAAAGATATTACCCAATAGGTTGCCCACGGCAGGAGCTATCATTGGAAGTATTGCTGAAAGGAAACCGCCCTTTTGTGTTAGAGTTTTCCTCTTTCTTTGAAGTGTGACTTTAGGATTGGAGATGAAACGCAATTTCGTAGCATATCGCTTAAGTAACTTTCGTTGTTTTGGCGCTAATTTCTTCGTCCTCAACTTCCTCACATGAGAAATAATTTCACAAATGAATTTATCGTTAGCATGTCGTATAGCATTGTATCGCTGATTTGCTTTCATTCGTCGGAGAGCTTGAATGGCTGAAGAAAACTTTTGACTTTTACGTTTCGCCATTTTACGTTTCGCCATTTTCCGTGTTAGTCTTTGCTAAAACCTATCTTTACCACATTTGCATAGGTACTAACTATTGCGACATAAGTGACACTCGAAATGAGCAATATCACAGTGGTTACATTGGCAAAGTTGAATGCAATTACGTATGAAACAGCGTTGACAAAAAGCATGCTTACATCTCTTGAAGATGCGCTTTTCATTTCCATCCTTTCGCTTACATACATCGCAACACATAGTTTCACCGTTACTGATGTCTATAGCAAGTCTTTTTGAAGATATGAATTTGCTAGCCTTTTCTAAATAATAGACGCATGTACAGAAGGAATATACTTCGAGAGTGAGCAGACATAGCTCGAAAACCAGTTGTGCTACAATCAAGTACCACTGCATTTTCAATTTTTCTTTATGGAAAGTTGAATGTGAATATCTGAAATCGCTTCAATCACTAGACTGCTACCATGATGGTTAAATGCGTTAAGACATTCAGCAACTTTTATCATATGTCTTTTAAAAAATTCTTCGGGGTGATCTACCACTTCCATTGAATAAGCAGCAAAATGGAAAGAGCGACTTTCCACCTCTTCCTTTCCAAAATGACTAAACTAAATTTTCGCAACTAATCGCGCCATGATAATGCTATCAGCGAATGTATTCATTAACTCTAGAAATAGAGTGCTAGCATCATCGACCACTGCTTCGATGTCGGTCTCATCTTTATGAAAATTTATCACATAATCTTGAACAGCTCCTTTTAAACTTTGCCTATGAAAATGTAATGTTCCGCAGTCGTTTGAGAAAGACATGATCGCCCTTTATCTAACCCATCCATTGCATGAAAACAACAACTCTTCTCATAGTAACATTTATTGAATAACGGTAACAAGCATGCATTATAAATCAATGGTTTGAAAGAGATAAAATAGATACAGCTGATAACTATCATACAGCGAGCAATGATAACCATACAGGACTTTGGCAGTGTTGAGGTAAGGAGGAAAGAAGCATTGGTTATGAACGTAGCTACTACAACGAACAGACAAAATAGGAACACACAAATCCTTAAAACGTTTCGTGACTTCATGATAATGTTGATTCACTCTACTATCCCAAGGCGGGAGCAAAATATCATCAATGATTAGATTGGGAAATACTTTCCTCTCCTTACCAGGATTATTACAAAAGATGCGTATAACATTGAAAGCAGCTAACCATCGTTTAAAGTCAATAAGAAGAGCACTTTCACAAGAAAAGCCATAGTCTTGCAAATATTTCAGATTAAGTCCATGAATGTGTTTTCTCGCCCATTGATCAACATTGGGATCGCAGTTGGCATGTTGATGATAGACACTAACAATCTGATATGTCCAATTGTTCATAGCAATAGCACTGAGCTCCTGTACAGGTTCACCCTCACAATCCATAAAAATGATGATAGAAGCCTAAAACGGAAATTTACACATCTAAGGAAACGTTCTATAACATATTACAAAATGAAGAATTACATCGATGCTTTTCACGACAAAATACACAAATGATATGATGGCAACGAAGAAGTAAAATGTATCTAATAAGACCACGTCTACGACACTCAAAGCACATAAGCGAATTATCATAGGGTAGAGTTAGGAAAGGACTAGCAATTCTCCTTCTTTGATTTGCGTTTTGATGTAGCATTCTTCTCCGACTTGCGCTTCGTACCACTGCTGTTAAGGATTTGATCAATTATGTCGTCCACGTTGGGTGGTTTCGGAATATATAGGATGGATTCCATATGCATGGAGAGAGAGGCTATTTTATTATCCTTGTGTCGACCATAATATAGCCCATTCACTTTGAAAAGGATATCCCAAGTACCTTCTCCGAGCTCATCACATCTGATGGGTATTGAATGATCTCCATCCTTCTTATAGTAAGTACACCAATGTGATACCGGTAGGCAAATGTGATTACCATCCCAAATCTTTCTATAGGGAGTATCCTTGTCATCTCTCGCCTTCCACTCTTGAGCAAGAGGAGTAGGAATGTCCATATTTAATGTCACGTACTCCTCAATAATATCAAGTTGGTGGCGAATGTACGGACTCACGGGGATCAGTATGTAGTCCCCATACTGATTGTGCATTATCTTGACATCCGTGGAAGGGAGCATTCCCGTTTGGAGTACTAAGCTATGATCATCATAACGCAAGGCTTGTTTAAATTTACGCTGTAGCGGTGTAGGATTATGTACCTTGGTTGTTTCTTCCACTGGCCTCAGTTGTAGATGATCTGACCGTAGCGAACCTTGTAACGTTTGACCGCCATTTTGTCCTACTAGTGCAGCAGATGGAGTAGATGCCTGAAAATGAAAAAAGATTGTATTAAGTTTACGTTCAAGGGAGGAGAGGGAGGGAAGTAGCGACTTACCATTTTAGTTGGATAATAGAACAGGGAACTAGGGAGAGAGAAAATGTGCGTCCGTCACTCGTGTGATTCAACGATGGAATGATTCTCACTGTGGAAGGCTCGCTATTTATAAAGAAATGCTTGATTCTCATTGGATGATGATCCTCATTGGACAATAACATCAAGCTGATTCCAAATCTGGCCTCCGTTTTCCAATCCGATGCTTCGTTTTGAAGCTACAGCCCAAAACGTCCCAAATTCTAACTCTGTCGTTTTTCGCCAATGTCCCAAAATCTTAAATGGCGTCTCACATCTAAACGAAGACAGATAGGAACAAGCCGATTCTTTCACTGAATTTGTCTCACTCTTAGCTTTCAAACGAGCTATCGCACGACAAAATCCGTCCACTGGAAGCCAAAATCGAAGCAAGCTGTCCAGGGGGGGGACGTCAGCCGAAAATTTTTTCTCTCCGATTGACATGAAACTCACCCTACCGATGCAGAATTTCACGCTGAATCCGAATCTGACCTCCGTTTTCTCATCCGATGCTTCGTTTTCACGCTACACACCAAAACGTCCCAAATTCTAACTCTGTCGTTTTTCGAAAAATGTTGAAAATTTTTTCTCACCGATTGACATGAAACTCACCCTACCGATGCAGAATTTCACGCTGAATACGAATCCGACCTCCGTTTTCTCATCCGACCACTCCTTCCACTCGAAACAACCCATTTTACAACCCAACATTCAGCAGATTGCACCAAAAACATCACACACTATAGCCTCAAGACTAATCCTGGCGGTCGCCCACGTCAACCTAGACGGTCGCCCACGTCAACCAGGCGGTCGGACCAACTCACCCGAGTCTCACACTCTGTCGTTGCAGAGGGGGGGGACGTCAGCGAACATGTTGTGAACGTGAACCCACCTGGCCGGCACACCACGACAGACCACAACCTCTGTCGTTCCAGAGGGGGGGGGACTCAGACACGAAGCACCACGGCGGCCGACCACGACACTCTGCCGTGCCAGAGGGGGGGGGGGACTCAGCGATGGCGGCCATCTTGCGCTATCCAGAAGTGGAGTTTTACTTACTACTACCCTCAAAGTTGAACATAACGGTCGCTTTCGGATTTTCAATACGGACCATTTTTTAGCAGTGTAGCCATCATAAAAATTAATCATGAGAAGTATGCACATGCAAAAACAGAATTACATAAAAGTTGAGGACAGTCCAAGGTTTTATAAAGATAGTTTTAAGAATTAATTTTCCTGTAGGAAAAGAGAAATTATCCATGACATAAAGTTTCTAAATTGTAATTATAGACGTACAAAGAAATTAATTTCAATTCAAAACTTACTTTCTTGCCTCCAAACACCATTTCGGGTAGATTGATATTCCAGTCTTCAAGATTAAAAAGGATGTTACTCAATCTTCACCAAATTGGGTCAGTTCCCCGACAATCCGATTTTCAAATATTTTGAAGATGTGCGCTGATGTCAGCTTGCTATAGTTACTTATCTACGGAATGACACTTTCAAACATAGAAGTAGATCATAATACACTTTCTATGGTATTTTTAATTTCTATGCTTTCAAACATTTTGTCATCGAAAACTATGTGAAATTGGCCGTGATCATAGACACATTCCCAGACACATGTTCTAGCAGGGATGTCTATGAATGATATGATACAGAACTCGGGATTCATATTATTCATAGACATTCCTGGTTCTAGATTGTTGACATGCATATCCATTCCTAGAGTTTGAATTCGTGAATGACTTGAATCAGATGCTATATCTAGATATCCATGCCTGAATAATGTGTCCATTATCTCCATTGATATCAAACATTCAAATATACTAGATGTTTGGAAATCATGGATATATGAGGCTCGGTCGGACCTTTGCTGTAGAGCCATCTCGTCGTTGATAGGCAGAGGGGAAAGCATCGTCTTTTTCTTTTCTGATCGGGCTTGACCCATGAATTTCAAATTTTTATAGCTCGGAACTTGGACCGCTTCATTGAAAGCTGGCAATTTTTGAATTAATGTTGTAAATTATTGTTCAGTAGTCAATTACCATATGTCAAAACTAATTGATTAATGTAATTCAATGAAAAAAAGTGAAAAGGCCCTGATTAAGCATGTTGTTTGATATGATGTTGGAAAGAATCAGGAATGTTTTGATGTTAAACGATTATAATTGTATACAAAATTTTTCGGTCAGCATCCACCGACCATCTTCAGGTACAAAATAAATTCATTATAGGGTTAGTAGTGCTATCTGAGCTATTCAAACATAAAACGTAGTTTAACTTAATTCGAGTAGGGGCTGGTAAGAAAGGATAGGCAAAATGATTGACATCAATGATATATTAAGATGGATGATGATGGTATGCGACAGGTAGTACTAGGCTACAATTTACCAATAGCAACAGACATTGACCTGACTAGTAGCTTAGGTAAGAGTACAAAAATATAAAAAAGGAATAAAGGAGGTAGCTCCATAAGGAAGGTTAGTAGAAAAGGAAGTTTCGATAACTGTCGAGATCATTTTTGTTGTTAATAGAGGGCTGCAATTTGTTGATGAAAAATGATTCACGTAAACGGATATTAGTATTGTCATTATCATAGGCATGAATTGAGCACGTGAGATTAAAGTTGTTGATGTGACAGTTTTGAATAGGTTTACGAACTGAGGATGTTTTTGTTGTTAAATGTTCTTTGTAGCGATGGTGAAAAGATGTGATGGTACTACCGATGTACAAATTTTTACATTTGTTGCATGTGATTTGGTAGATGATATTTTTCTGATTACACAATTCGCTTTTATTCAAGGGACAGTTAATGAGAGTACAATTGCTTGATGAAGAAATGTTTTTCTGTTTCAAATATTCATTATTTGAAAATAAGATTTATACCTCCAGAATAATGAAAATAAGGCCAAAATTTCTCGATATTGTATGTATTGCCGACGTTTCGGACGTTCGTCCTTTGTCAAGGCACAAGAGCAATTAACAAAAGTATGGGCATGCGCACACGAACAAAATAGGCTTATATACAAATTTTTACAATGCATTAGACACAAAAGCGATTAGAAATCAGTCATTTCGATCTTTCTATTAAGCTTGGGTTCCAAAGATCTGATTTGACGAGATTCGGACAATGCTGAGAGCTCAGCTCATGATTTCAAGTCAACTATACATACAGACTTTTGAAGGCTGAGTTAACTTGGTTCACCTTCGTTCATCGTGCACTCTGACAACAACGCGCGACGTCATACAGAATTCGCATCGGTATTTGCGTGAAGCTTTTTTCTTCATACAATGAGGCAGACAGTGTCAGGGACGCAGTCATACAAGGTCACAAGAATCGATTCTGTTCCACTATGCGGTTTCATTTCGTTTACGCGCATGCTCCGAAGTGCCGAACAAATTTCCTTAGTGCAGGAAGAATATGTCAGCCTTGTTTGTGTGCAGCCTTATGTGCAAGTGTTTTATTCTTTACCGGCGACTGGAATGAAAAAGACTGATGGATAAAAGCTTTGTGGAATAATTCATCAGAACAAACGACTTCACATTTTGTAAGAAGAACCGCGGTCTAAGAACCGCTGTGAGATGATTTAAGTCTCTTTCGAGAAAAGCTGCATGGATAGCAAAGATGTAGACTTAAAAGTTTTCACAAGAGGTGTATGGGTCCCTAGCCGAATAAAAATAACGAAACTAAGAATAGCAGGAAATTTATCTGTGAAGACACAATGTCAACTAAAATACGATTTTAAAGATAACATAAAATTTAACGAATTAACGGTTTCACTTTAACTTCCGTTACTTTGCTCCCAAATTAACGGATTATTGCTAACTGAACTAACTTTCCTTTTAACGATGCCCAACACTGCTCATACCTAAGTTCGAGATAGTTAGCTGAAACTTACATAAAAAATTTGTAAGAGATATGTGATGCATTTCTTCACGTCACGAGACATAGGAAACATTGATATCCTCAATTATTGCACATTTTTATCGTCACCGAAACTAACTTTTACTCGTCAATCTCAAATGAATGATATGAATGCTGATCATCCCTAGTGAAGCCTTACACTCCATTAACTAAAGAAGCTAAAATATTATTAAATGTTGACAT